>AWUE01016096.1:0-47473 GCA_001974825.2 Corchorus olitorius | reverse complement strand
AAACAAGTGAAAGGGATTTCTATCTTGGATGTGGGAGAGGCTGGTGCGATGAAAAAATCAAGAGAGCATGAAGCTCAAGCCGAGGATCATGAAGATGATTCTGGCGAAATTGGCGAGAAGACAAAGGAAACGGCGGAGGGAGCAAATGATGCTCACCTCTGCCGAGAGCAATGAATTGCTTAGCTTTGAATTGCCGGGGTCTAGGTTCTTCCCGGGCAGTTCATATCTTAGGAGATCTAATCCGTTGTAACACTCCCCATATTGTTTTCTTTCTGAAACTAAAAGAACACAATCGGAGATGGAGTGGATTAGGGTTAGGTTGAGATTTGATAATTGTTTTTCAGTAGATTGTAATGATAGAGCAGGGGGTTTGTCTTTGCTCTGGAATAATGGAATAAATATTTCTTTGTTGTCTTACTCGATGAATCACATTGATGTTCATGTTAATCCAAACTCAGCTCTCTCTTGGAGGATGACAGGATTTTATGGAGCTCCAGAGGCTTCTCGAAGAAATGAGACATGTAGACTAATGAGACATCTATTTACACAGTCTGATTTACCATGGTTAATTATGGGAGATTTTAATGAAATTTTAACTTTGGAAGATAAGAAAGGAGGTGCTTTAAGATCTCAGTACTTAATGGATGCCTTCCGGGATACGATTGATGATTGTGGGTTGGTTGAACTTCCTATCAGAGGACCACGAATGACTTGGCATAGGCGAATTCATGGAGAACTGGTTTTCGAGCGTTTGGATCGATGTTTTACTTCAAATCCTTGGCTGGAACTTTTCACACATAGCTATGAGAAGCATATTCCTTCATCCATTTCAGATCATATCCCAATTATGGCTTGTGTGAGTCAACAGTTGGATGTGGTAAATGGGAGGGGTCGGAGGTTTTGTTTTGAGAACATGTGGTGTTTGCATGATGGAGTTTCCGACGTGGTGCGAGATACGTGGGAGGAATCGAGTAAAGATGGCATTATGAGCAAAATTAAAAATTGTGCTAGGAGATTGGCAGTGTGGGACAAGGAGGTTTTTGGTAATGTGAGACACTCAATTGTTGCAAAGAAAAGAGAATTTAGTGCGATTTTAAATGAAGCACAGGGGGATGGAAATGCAGAAAGAATGGGGAAGTGTCAAGAGGAACTCAATGCTTTATACAACCTTGAGGAACAAATGTGGAAGCAGCGATCAAAAGCCTTTTGGTTGCGGGATGGTGATAGGAACACGAGATATTTCCATTCACTAGCTTCAGCTAGACGAAACAAAAATATAATTACGGGCATTAGAGACAGCGACGGGATCTGGAGAACAACTATCAAGAAATAGAGAGTGAATTGGTGGGTTATTTTCGAGATATTTTTTCCTCTTCAAATCCATCGGAGGCAAATGTGGATTTGGTTGTAGAAAAGGTGGGTAATATGGTTTCGTCGGATATGCGGATGCATTTGGAAAAAGTGTTTACTAGGGAAGAGATTAGACAAGCTGCATTTGATATGCAGCCAAACAAATCACCGGGTCCAGATGGAATGTCTCCCAAATTTTTCCAAAAATTTTGGGAAATCATTGGAGATGATGTGATAGCTATGGCATTTGCCATTCTTGAATGAAGGTACTCCGCTTCCTAGTATAAATGATACTTGTATTGTTCTTATTCCAAAGATAGATTCTCCAGTACTGGACAAAGATTATAGACCTATAAGTCTATGCAATGTAGTGTTTAAAATTGTTTCGAAGGTTTTGGCAAACAGAATGCGTGTTGTCTTACCTGATTTGATTGGTGATTGTTAGAGTGCTTTTGTTCCAAATAGAATGATTTTTGATAGTGCCATGGTTGCATTTGAAACGATTCATTTTATGAAGAATAAGGTTTCGGGTCGAAACAAGCATATGGCGTTGAAGTTGGATTTAAGTAAGGCTTATGATAGGGTAGAGTGGATTTTTTTGGAGAAATTAATGTGTAAGATGGGCTTTTCTGATCGATGGATTTCCAATGTTATGTTCTGTGTTAAGACGGTTACTTATTCGGTACTTATTAATGGGCAGCAGAGTGAATGTATAGTTCCTACAAGGGGTATTAGGCAAGGGGATCCTTTGAGTCCCTATCTCCTTTTGTTGTGCATGGAAGGTTTCTCTGCTATTCTACAGGATGCTAGCATGAAGAATATGATTGAAGGTGTTGCAATTAATAGATACGCTCCAAAACTTTCGCATTTGTTCTTTGCCGATGATAGTCTATTATTTCTTAGGGCAAGTTTAGAGGAATGTGGTGTAGTGAAAGAACTACTTCATGAGTTTGAATTGGCATCGGGTCAGCAAATAAATATCGATAAATCTGCCTTGATTTTTAGTAGTAATGTCACGGAAGCATTGCGAGATAGTATTATGCAGAATTTGGGGGTTGGAAGGATTTTGGAGAATGATAAATATTTGGGTTTGCCAATTATGATTGGTAAATCGAGAAGAATAGAGCTTCAGTTCATTAAGGATAGACTTTGGAAGCGTGTTAGGAGTTAGAGGGGAAAATTACTTTCAATAGCAGGTAAGTCAGTTTTAATCAAAGCAGTGGCCCAAGCCATACCGCTTTACCTTATGAGTTGCTTTCGTTTTCCAAAGTCTTTTCTCCATGAGTTAAATATGATCATTGCCAATTTCTGGTGGGGTGAGAAAAATGACCGCAGGAAAATTCATTGGTGTAGTTGGGACAAATTATGTGTTTCTAAGCTGGATGGGGGTTTGGGTTTTCGAAGATTTTGAAGCTTTTAATCTGTCATTGTTAGCAAAACAGTGTTGGCACCTGATGCATAATCCAGAGTTTTATGCTATAGAGTGTTGAAAGCTAAATATTTTAGAGGGTCCTGTATGATGCGTGCTTCTTTAGGGAGGAATCCTTCATTTTTGTGGAGGAGTCTGTTGGCTGGGAGGATTATTCTTGAGGAAGGGTGTAGATGGAGGATTGGAAATGGTGCTAATGTGAAGGCCTATTATGATAAGTGGACCAATAATGCCCCTTGGTTTAAGCCGAGATTGAAGGATACTATATCTGGTCTGCCTGATACGAGGGTCTCTGAGTTTATTGATCATCAGAATAAATCTTGGCAAGTGGATAAATTGGAGGAGACCTTTGTTTATGAGGACTGCTGTACAATTCGGGGTCTTCCTATCTCGAATCATTTTGATAATGATGCTTTGATGTGGAACTTAGATTCGATGGGGAGATTTTTTGTTCATTCAGGTTATTTTGTAGCTAGAAATGTTCTTGGGAAGGATGATTCTTCAATTATAAATCGAGTGCCTTTGTGGGATATTATTTGGAAGGCAAGGGTATATCCTAAAGTTCAGTTTTTTATTTGGAGGTTAGTTAAAAATATCCTTCCAGCCTGTTCAATTTTAAAGCAAAGAGGAATAGATTTAGATGATGAGGGTGCGGTATGTGGGAATAGGAGGGAAGATTTGGAACATGTGTTTATTAATTGTCCTCTTAGTATAGCTGTTTATGAACTGCAATGTCCACGGTTTCTTACCTATTTTAGGAACTAGGCCAATATGGATGATGTCTGGCAAAGAATGTTTCTTAAAGCATCCCAACTTGGCTCTTTAGAACGGGTTTTCTTTACTTGCTGGTTAATTTGGTTCAATAGAAACCAGTGTATTCATGAGGCTATGTGTGGACTTCCTCAAGTTATCTCGATGCGTATCAACCATCATATGCAGCAAGCTCTTCAGGATGACAAATCGAGTGCGAGGCAGGTGGAAGATCGAGCTATAATCCAGTGGAAGGCGCCGTCAGTGGGGGTGATTAAGTTTAATATGGATGCAGCATATGAGAATGAGGAGAAGACTGCTGGTTTTGCAGCAGTTATGCGGGGTTCAAATGGGGAAATTATGGGTTGTAAAATGATCTTCCAACAGTTTGTTTTAAGTTCATTTTATGTTGAAGTCTTGGCAATTAAGATGGGAGTTCAATGGGCTGTTGAGGAAGGTGTTAAAAATTGCATTATTGAGAGTGATTGTTTAGTAGCCATTTTGACAATTAAAAGTCGAGAGGTTTGTAATTGGGAGGGTGCTTGCCTCATTAATGAGATTCGGGGTTTAGTTAGTTTCTTTGATAACATTTCGTTTGTGCATGTTAAGAGAGAGGCTAATGTTTGTGCTCATAGGTTAGCAAGATTTGCTTTGACAAAATTTGTAACTTGTGTGCGGTACAGGTCTTTGCCACCTGATGTTTGTAACCCGGATGTTATATAATTGAATCAGTTTATTCTAAAAAAAAAAATACAAATTGCGCCTTACATATTAGAAAAGTATGTTTCATTGATTATATATACTATATATTATTTTTAGTTACTAGGGAAATTACTAAAACGCCAAATTGAGGATTAATGTGGTGTCATCTTTTGGCTTTTTTTAGTCTTTTCTCATTTTTCGGATGACTAAAAAGTCCCTCTATGAGTTTCCCCACTTCCTTTTCCTGCTACCCTTTTTTTGTAATTACTCATTTTCCTTCCTCCCTTCTCTTTTTTCCTCTCACCAACTCAACTGCTGCTTCCTTTCAACTCCTCAGTATTAATCAATCTTCAGGTTTGCCAAAGTCAAACATTTCATTACTCCCCTCTGTTTTCACCTTAACATCTCTTTCCTTTTTCTTCTCCTTCCCCATCTTTTCACATGGATCGTTCAATGTTTTTCCCTACTTAATTAAACCACCCTTTCTTCAATACGTCTATTATTATCCAATTAACACCATATTCTATTACATCTTTGCACTTCCTATTACTTACAAATAAAAGCATGTTCTTTGACCTTCTTAGTTTTGCATGTCTAAAAAGTTAGCTTACAAAGATTTATGGCAATAGCAAGAGACAATATTAAAACTAATCCATTTAAATTGTATTTTTACTGCAACTTTATATAATTTAATCAATTAATCAAGCACCACTATAGAACAAAGAATGTCCGTGGACCTTATATAATTGATTATATTAATATCTTTATTCAATCAGTTAATCAAACACCACTCTAAAGCAAAGAATGCCCGTAGCGCTAGCACAGGCTAATATGACTTGTTATTATTAATTGATGTATATAATAACTATACTAACAAATCAACAAAGCTATAGTCAATGATAACTTAATGCCAGAAGGAAAAATGTCAATGATAATTGATAACTGTAAGCTAAGTTGTGACAACATATATATACAATGGAGAAAATAATATGGTATCTATACTATATTAATTTATGTAGTATAGTAGAGTCTTGCTAGTATATATTTTTACAATGTCATTAAGTATTTTATTTTTGTTGGCTGGAGTAGAAGGAATTCAATGTCCCTTAAGTGAGATCTCAGATTCGAGTCTTATGAATGGCGAAAACGTGTGCTGAGAGAGTTTCTCACAATATGGGATCCGACGCAGGTCACGCAGCTCGACTCCGGATTAATCGGGGCCTAATTAATGTGGTCACCGAATGGTAGAGGGTTAGTACCAAAAAAAATTAATTATGTTATTTTCGGTAGACATCATTGCTTTATAAAAATCAAACTTTGAACTGCAGCTTTCAAATAATTGAGCCAAAAAAATGCAGCTTCAAAATTGCAATTATGATTGTTAATGACACAATAAACTAATGAAAAGTTTTGTTGAAAAGTAGGATTAATGTTCTTAACTAAACTTAACTAGTATCTGTTAAAATAATATTCTTACAGCATCCATGATAGTGACAAGAAATGCTTTCATGAAGTGGAAAGTTGTAGATCTGAGTAAGCTGGATTATGAGATTTTGAGCTATCAAAATCTAAACTCTAAAGTTACCATTTTTTTTCTTAAAGCATTTGATTCTTTTTAATGTGGAGAATATGCCTAGAAAATACAAGTAAAAAAAAAGAACTGAATATTCTTATAGCATATTTAACTCTCTTTTTAGCATAGAGAAGGGATAACCTTTTTGCTTTAAATGCGAGATTTTCCAGGACCTAGTTTTTAAGATGCTAATGATATTTACAAGATTATATACAAGATTTTGCTGGATATTTGGCTTCCAAATCACAGTTGAAATCTTTAATATATAATAGTAATTTTAACCTCCATCTTGTATATTGGAGACTTGGAGTCTTTTCCACTCTTTCTTCTTCTTTTTTTAATTATAAAGAAAAAAAAACATTATTCTCAAAGTCTTTGGGCATTGTTCTTTCTTTTAAAGTGAACCCACTTTTTTCAAAATGATGACCAAAGAAAGAGATCAAAAGTGAGACAGAAAGAGGACATGAAAATTTTTTTATAAAGAATCCATTCTCATTGGTTTTGTGAAGCACAATGTAATGTGAGAGTGCAAAGTGCCTACTCTGTCTCTCTCAATATGCTAAATTGCTAATTGTAAGTTTTTTTAAAAAAAATCAATTCTAATTGCCAATTTAAGGTTTAATCTAATCAAAAGCTCACAGCAACAGCCAACCATATATAGTGGAGTTTGCTGTGATCCAAGTCCTTCAATAACTTTCCCAACTTTGAAATCTCATTGCCATTTGTATAATCTTTTCTGCTCTCTCCCACATGTAAATTCCAAGTGGCAGACTCGATTATAAGCAAGCATATGAAGAAATCCAAGTTCTTTTATGCTCCCTGTTGATCAAACTTTATTTTGGGTAAGCCCACTAGCAAAATCCTAATCTTTAAGCTATATAAATAGTCAATGTATGACTATCTACCTCATTAGGTGATATTACGCGCTATACTCTATTATGTCACATATCACCCTTCACAAACACTCACAACACTGAAAGTGGACCTCACTGACTTGACCGTCGGAGAAGATCCGCCCTCAAACACCATAGGGAGACCCCTTTAGCACGGGTATTACTCTCTTGCAGGCCGCTCAGAGCTCGATGCTGATCGTCAATATTTTTGGCATCAACATTTGGCGTCGTATGTGGGAAACGAGCAAAAAGCTTTGCTCTTTCCGTTAACTTTTAGCTCCGATGAATGTCTGTTTGAGATCTCACCGGTATCCGGCCGTCTTCGCGGTGAACCACCACCACCATAGGATTCCCCTCGACGAGACGAGTCAACCGTCAATATTTCATCTCGATCCACCGCAAGATTTGGCCGCACGCGCCACCACGCGTCGCCGCGGACTCTCCCTCTCATCATTGGCTGTCGGCCCAGATCCGCCAAGATCCGGCCATCTTTTCACTACACCGCCACTACCGGAGGACAGAGGACACCGAGTCGAGGCAGCCAGCAAAATTTGGCGGCCAACGGAGCCTCCACGCGCCTCCGCAAGGCGGCCCTCCGATTCCACAAATCTCACACGCCGCTCTACCTTTTAGTTAACTTTGGATGACGTGGCGAAATTTCATTCGTCCACGTCATCAGATATGGCACCATCTTGCCATGTCAGCATGCTTTGTCAGCAAGGCACGTCACCAAGTCCAACCAACCAGATCTCGCCATGTCATCATCCTCTGACCCACCTTTGCCATGTGAGCACGTACAGTCAGTAGATTCGGCAAATGAGATCAAGCCACGTGTCATCCCAGTCAGCAAGTTGACTTTGACCGACCCGCAAACAGTTGACTAAACCGGATCAAACCATAAACTTTAACCTCCCAGTTCAGTTCAAACCAGACCGGTTCCTAAGGTTTGTTGGTCCCAAATGTGGTGCTAGAGGAGGTGAATAGCCCACTTCAAAATTTTCTCATCAAGTTAAGTGCTTTCTGCAACACAGAAGATTAGTGCGACCAGATAGAGCAAGGAAACTAGTGGAAGCAAAGAATACTTAGAAAAGACAGAAATGCAACAAGTACAATAAATGACTATAGCAAAGGTAATGAATGAAAGTGCACAGAATTGACAGTGATGGCAGAGGGAGTAGATGAGAATGAATGGCATGCAATAAAGGCAATATAACTAAAAGGGATTAGTAGTAACTTAGCTCAACACACGATTTATAGAGGTTCGGTCCACCCGACCTACGTCCTCTACCTTGGCTCTTCCCAACCAAAAATTTCCACCAAATCCACTAATCCGATGTAGTTACGGGCCTACACCAAGCCTTTACAACAACTAAGCTTTCCTCAAGCTTGAAACAACACCGAGCTTTAACCTAGCTCGAACAAGTGCTCCCCGCACTTAATCACAACACAATTTACAAAGTTTGAAGAGTGTAAACTGATCCTAGATGATCGAAATACACTGGGTATGCTCTAGACAAGATTTACAAGAGAAGAGTTAAGAACAATCTTGATAAAACCAAGCAAATACTAAAGAATAGAATGATGTACGGCTTGGGAGTGATTCTTGAGAGATAATGCTTTCTTTTGGTTCTTTGAATGCTCAAAACTGTTTTCCAATGGTCATTTTCTGCCATAAATACGAATCTGTCAATTCTAGCCGGTGGAATGCCCGTTTGAATATTTTTCCCGTTAATTTGTCGTTTTTTGGCGCTGGGAAAAACTGTCTGGTGATGCTATCGATCTTTTTTAGTCCCACTAACTTGTGCTCAAAATTGATGGCACTAATTTTGCTCCAACTGCATTCCTTCAGAATATGTCACTTCTTCATATGCATCCTCTTGATCTGGCTTTTAGTCCCACTAAACTGATTTCTGATTTATACTTTGGACTAAGTCTTCTTCAATCTCTTCTTAAATGAATTCATTTTGGAGGGCTTCACGTGTAGTGTGTTTCTTCTGTGATATTGAGCTTTAAGTATATTGATTTTCTCAAGTATGTCACTCAATTTGTCACTGAACACTAGATAACTTGGTTGGTCTCACTAATACAGAATGTTTTGTTATCATCAAAAACTATGGAGTCAACAAGGTTTCCGACCGTCCTCTTTCCGATTTTGAGGTCAGATTCGGCTAATTCTATCTCGATTATTATGCAACATTAAAATGCCATATTTACTATTATGTATATGCATAAGTTAAACTGTCGGCATTAGCTACGTTCATTCGGACCTTGGTACTAGAACGATGTTCGTCTCGGACCATGGTAAATGAACGGCTTCGTCTCGAAAATTGGCACATGAGCGACGAACGTCCAAGACATTGCCAAATGAATACAAATAAACACGAACGCCCTGGATATTCCATTGGAACACGACGAACATCCTGGACTTTGCCACAGAAAAGACGAACGTTAGGATCTTCATTTAATCATGCTTCCTCGATACATGCCTAATGCATATCTTTCTCCCATTTACGAATAACATATTTTCTTGTCTAATGCATGGGAGCTTCCTTTGGATCATTAACGGCCGTAAGACCCCATGACGGGCCGTAAGACTGACGAAAATCATCAACAATGAAGAAACCTCCAGTCGACCGATCATCATATTTCACTACTCAATAACTCTGCGATTGAGTAAAAACTACATGGACTCCACGATTGAGTATAAACTAACACGACGAACGTCTCCAGACTCTTAAAACACAGAAAAAGGCAAGTCGCTCGTTCAACCACTTAATGATCACTCTCACGACTGGGGGGCTATTGTTGATCATACTTTATTTTGGGCCCAAGCCCACTAGCAAAACCCTAATCTCTAAGCTATATAAATAGCCAAGGTATGGCCATCTACCTCATTAGGTGATATTACGCGCTATACTCTACTATGTCACATATCAGCCTCCACAAACACTCACAACATTGAAAGTGGACCTTACTGACTTGACCGTCGGAGGAGGTCCCCCCTCAAACATCACAAAGGGACCTCTTTAACACAAGTTTTACTCTCTTACAGGTCGCTCGGTGCTTGATGCTGATCGTCAATATTTTTGACATCAACACTTCCCTTTTCCAAATTGTAATTCTGTCTTCAAAGAAGATGGGGAAAGAATTGTAATCTTCATTGATATCTTAGCATGAAGATCTTCCTTTTCTACCAAGCACACATTTATCTTCAATTTTTTTTTTAAAATTATTTTGGACTAATGAGTGAAATTCTATGATATATAATTCACTCAAATTTTAGTTTATATTCAAGAATCCCGAATCGAATTACTAATTTATCAAATTAAAGTCTCGAATTTAAATCTTAAATCGTAGACTTTTTCTCATGAAGTGTTCTTTAATCTACGTGATCATGTTATATGTATAATCGCATTCTAGCAGATGTACTGTAAGAACTTGAATATATATATATATATATATATATATCTCTTTATATTATGTAAGTCTAAACTTCAAAAATCTTGACTTGAAATATCTAAAATATCCTTCTTAATTTTAAATATTAGATTTAACTTTTAAGGTTTAATATGTAATTTCATTTATCAACTAAATTAAATAATATATATCAAAAAATTATAATTTCTTTACCGCACAAATCTCATCAAAAAACTTGACCTAAAATATCTAAAATATCCTTCTTAATTTTAAATATTATATTTAACTTTTAAGATTTAATATGTAATTTCATTTATCAACTAAATTAAATAATATATATTAAAAATTATAATTTCTTTACCGCACAAATCTCATCAGTTTGTCAGAATCCTCCTTAAGATTACAAAATTGCAAAATTAAGCTGTTCTAAGACTGTTTTCCACTAAGGATGAATTAAGTTTTGCTTCATTTGTAAAAAAATTCCTTATTTAATTAATTCCTACTTATAAAACTCATCTAACGTACTCTTTTTTTTTAAGTCTAAAAATACCCCTTATTGCATAGTATTGTTTTCTTCTCCCAACCCAACTTTATAATTTTGGCCCAAATAAACTTATATTACAAAAGTTAGTATAATCGATGAAAGCTTCGTATATGAGATTCCATGTTTTGTGATTTAGGCAAATGTGAGTTGCAGTAATTGTGAGAAAGAAAATAATCACTTAAAAAAATATATTACAAAAATTAGTATAATCGAAGAAAACTTTGTATAGGAGGTTCCATGTTTTGTGATTTAGGTTTGATATATGTAAATGAGAGTTGCAGTAATTGCGAGAAAGAAAGAATAATTATGAGTGAAAAAATTTATTTGAGCAAAATGCATTGGAGAGAAGCTAAGAGAAGTTAAGAAAGAAGTTCAATTTAATTTCTTTTGATTTTGGAAAAATATACTTTCATTTGAAGATCAATATTAGATCATTTAATCATCACTTTTTTGCTATGCTATTTTAGATCACATTGATCATTCATTTTGGTAGAGTAATAGCGAGATATCAATTTTAATTTTGCTTCAACTTGCCAAAGAGACACATATATAGCATATAAATTTAATTTCTCTATTCCCAAAAAAAATGGAAGGACATATGAATTAGTAATTAGGAACCAGTTTTGTTCACCTAATTTTATACTTCCTCATGTTGCATTAAGTTTGCTTATAACCTTATACAAATTTGACTTACAGGTTCGGTGTGATTGGTTGGATTGTGAGATTTGTTTTGGAGAGATTGAAATAGTGAAATTAGGTATTACAGTGTGATATCAAAATAACAATAATAATAATAAAATTTGTTGACAATATTCATGAAACACTAAGATTGATTAGCATATGCACATAGAATAAAATAATAAAATTAAACTCCTAATTATATATATATATAAGCTTTTTAACTAACCATCAATCTATATATCAATAAATTAAGCTAACTATTTTTTAAACCTAAATATCTCTTTAATTATTCACTACAACTTTTTTAGTAATTTTAGATTAAAAAATTAATAATATTCACCATTCATAAAGTTACTAAGCATGTAGGTTGCTAAATTTCTTGATAATACTATAGTTTAGCTTTCTAATTAGTAACCATAAATGAGAATTTTGATAACCAAAATTACTAAGAATTTTAAGGTTATAATTGAATTAGTTGATAGTAGTCATTATAGTTTTTTTTTTTAACCTTAAATAAGATCATTACCTTTTTGCTATGTTATTTTTGGATCACATTGATCATTCATTAATTTGGAAAAGTAATAGCGAGGTATCAATTTTAATTTTGCTTCAACTTGCCAAAAATACACATATATATCATATAAATTTATTTCTCTATCACCAAAAAGAAAAGGAATGACATATGAATTAGTAATTAGGAACCAATTTTGTACACCTAATTTTATACTTTCTCATGTCGCATTAAGTTTAGTTATAACTTTATACAAATTTGACTTACAGGTTCGGGTGTGTTTTGTTGAATTGTGAGATTTCGGAGAGATTGAATTAGTGAAATTAGGTATTACGGTGTGATATCAGAATAACAATAAGAAGAATAAATTTTGTTAAAATATTTATGAAACACTAGGATTGATTAACATATACACATAGAATAAAATAATAAAATAAAACTCCTGATTCTATATTTAAGGACTTTAACTAACCATCAATCTATATATCAATAAATTAAACTCACTATTTTGAACCCTAAATATCTCTTTAATTATTCACTACAACTTTTTAGTAATCTTAGATTAAAAAATTAATAACATTCACCATTGATAAGGTTACTAAGCATGTAAGGTTGCTAAATTTCTTAATAATACTATACTTTAGCTTTCTATTTAATAACCGTAAATGAGAAATTTAATAACCAAAATTACTAAGATGTAAGGTTATTGATAGTAGTATTATGCCTCTTTTTTATAATTATTATAGAATTTTTTTCGTAACCTTAAATAAGAAAAATTGGTAGAGAAATATGATAACCAAAATTACAAAAATTGTAAGGTTATTGAATTAGTTGATAGTACTATACCTCTTTTATGATCATTATAGGTTTTTCAGTAACTTTTGAGAAAAAAAATGGTACATATTCACCATTGATGAAAGTTTACTAATGTTATTAAGAATGTAAGGATTGGTAAATACAATTTTAAAAACTTTTATAGCTTTTTTAGTAAACTTAAGTAATAAAATTGGAAACTTTTATTAATGATAAAAGGTTACTAAAATTAATAAAGAAGTAAGGTTATTTCAATCTAGATAGTACCATAATGTTTTCCATAACCTTCTAAGTAATTAATCATAGATAAGAAAATCAGTATTATACCTTTGTAATGTAAGGTCATTGAATTAGTTGATAGTACTATACATTTTTTATAATTATTATACCTTTTTCAGTAACTTTATTTTGAGGAAAATTTGGTTAATCTTCACCATTGATGAAAGTTTACTAATGTTATTAAGAATGTAAGGATTGTTAAATACAATTTTAATAACTTTTATAGCTTTTTTAGTAAATTATATTTAAGTAACAAAATTGGTAACTTTCATTATTGATCATAAAAAGTTACTAAAATTAATAAGGATGTAAAATTACTTGAATCTAGATAATACTATAATGTTTTTCGTTAAAAAAAATAAGATAATACTATAATGTTTTCCATAACCTTTATAACCTTTTAAGTAATCTTAGACAAGTGGGTTAGTCAATGCTTACGCTACAGACAAATTTTTAAAATTTATACATGAAACTTAAGGACCAAAAATAAACAAATAAGGAAAAAAATGGTGGGAGCACCATTAATTACATCTCAATTCTAAAATTACATATTAAGACAATGCATAGGAAAAAAATGGTAGAGACACCATTAATTACATCCAAATGCTAAAATTACATTTAAAGACAATGCATTTCAAGCAAAAGTGTTAAGATTGGAAGGAAACAACCTTAAAAGTATTTATTATTACCTCCCCATTTAATTAGGATTAAGTGATATTAATGGGATTTTTTGGTGCAAGTTAGATTATAGTAGTAGCATTCAAAACTTATTTGATAGCATTATAGTTATTTTGATAAGATCCTAAACAGTTTTAAGTAATTTTTAAGTAAGAAAATTCATAACCTTCATTTTTTTTATAAAAAGTTACTAAAATCATCTAAGAGCGTTATTAAGGTTGTAGAAAGCATTATAGCTATTTAAATAACTTTTATAACTTTTTTTATAACTTTTTTGTAATTTTAGATTAGAAGATTAGTAACATTTATCATTGACAAAAATTATTAAAAGTAATAAAAACATAAGGTTACTGGATTTGTTGACAGGACTATAGCTTATTTTTATAATCTTCACAACTTTTTTTACTAATCTTAAATATGAAAATTGATAATTCTCATTAAATTGATGAAATGCTACTACATTGATATGTTAGGTTCCTAAATTACCTTATAATAATATAACATTTTTATCACCTTTATAACTTTTTTAGCAACCTTAAAGAAAAACATTGGCAAATATAATTATTGATAAAAAGTTACTAAAATTACTAACAGTAAAAGGTTAATTACTGAATTTATTGATAACATTCAAAAACCTTTAATAACTTAAATAGCTTTTTAATGAACACTTGATAAGGAAATTCATAATTTTTTTTTCTTTTTGCATCAGAAATCGATAACCTTCTTTATTGATTAATGTTTAACTTAATTCTTAATAGTCATGTAGTTTTTTTAGTTAATTCAAATAAGAAAATTGATAACCTTCCTTCATTATTGAAGATAACCATAATTGTAAAATTTAAGTTATTTTGTTTGTTTGTTCAATGAGTATTGCCATAAACTATATTTTATTTGTAATTCTTTTGCTTTTTTTGTATTGGGCTTTTTTAATACTTAATCATAATTATTAAATTTTAATTTTTAAATTTATATTTATGAAATAATGATTTATTATGTACATATATAATAAAAATAAAAATTTAAAATTTAATTATCATTACAAATTTTATACCTAAAAATACAAATAACCAAAATAGAAATTTTATAAAAATATATATATACTTTTTTTCGATTATATAATATATATTATTGTCATCATAAATAATTTGTATGATTTATGAATTTAAATATTAAAAGTTCCAGGATGCTACAAATATTCGTTGTGTTATGGAATAGCCTGGCAGAGCTAGAATGTGAAATAATTAAAATCTTGAATAAAAATCTCTTAATGTTGATTATTATTTTATCAAATATCAAGGAAACTTTACCAAAAAAAATGTAAAAGGAAGATTATATAATTTTCTATATTATATTACAAATTAATATGTTAATTATTATATTTATTTAATAAATAATTTATAAATTATTAACAACGTGTAGCACGTCTTAACTAGTAGTATAGTAGTATATATATAGTAATTGAACTTTTTCCTATCAGTTTAATCATTTAGGACAAAATCTCTATCATCTTCAAATAGTCAGATATTTCTTCATTCTTGAGAAGCCAAATGTAATGTCGATAGAAGAAGTGGGAATCAACATCGACCAGAAAAGGGCTCCACACTTGCTGATAACAAGCCTGACAACCTGGTAATAAGTAATAAAATGATTTGGACCATCGAGCAAATAGAGATTGATTCATCCATGGCTCAATAAAGAAAATTTCTTTCTTTTTCTACTGTTTTTACCCTCTCTTTAGTCTTTTCTATACATTTCCAAATACTCTGCTATATGATGCCATTCCAATATCACATGGATAAATCAAAAGAGAATGATTGCTAGATATGCAGCAATTGCTTTGAACACTAAGAAGTTTCTTTCTAATTCTAGGGTTTGGACCCATTTCCAATTAAAGTGGTCCAAATCGCTTAACTTGAGAAACAAACACATGTGAACAGCTCATTTTGAAGTTGAGATGTCTAAATATAAATACGTTGATTTTACAAATTGTAGTTTTCTCTAATAATTTTGCCAATGAAAATTGTTAAGCAAGGTGATAATAATAATAATAAAATACATTTTTCTTGTGACCTACGTTTTCTCTGTCTCTATAGGTAGTGGGAAAGATTTGGGAGGGCGATACTTGCTTCCACAACAATGATCATCTATTGTTTGGCACCCACCATCACACACTAAAATAAAAATCTACTCCATTTGCTTTCTGTTATGTCTCTTTCTGAAAATTTTGTTTCTAATCATCAATTATAAACATTGAAAAGAAGAAAACTTACTTTACATAATTATTATTTCAAACATTGAAAAGGCCGGGATTCGAATCTTGACATTCAATCTAGACAGAAAATCGTCCAATTATAAAATGAAATGTTAATACATGAGTTACTACTATATAATAATAATAATAAGAATAATATAATTAGGTTAACGTACCTTGTCATAGATCGATGATTAAGATCATTAAAATACAATTAGAGCTTGTTTTAGTGGTATGAAACGAGTTTATATATATTTACCATGATTTGGGTGCCCACCAACACAACACAAAAAAATCATATAGAATGCAGTTGCTTGCTGCAATGTTTATATAGTGATTGATGATATTTGATATAGAGAGATTAATTAGATGAAAATGATCAACCAAATATTTAGGAAGGTATGAAATGTAAGCTAAGCTAAAGCCTAGCTAAAAGGTGAAACTGTGGTGAGAGAATGAAAGACAAATTTGTGTTGTAATAATTGGTGTTTCCCACTGACATGGACATAGACAAAAATACCTATATATGATGCATTGATGTCTGCATAAAAGGTTAGACCGTCAATTTTTTCCATCCATGGATTCCACTCAAACTTTTGAATTCTTGAGTTCCAATTGTGGGGTAAAAACTAAAAAGAATAAGGGGGGAAAATGATGCTGTACTTGTCCACGCAACAAATTGCAAGTGCAACAAATCATTGCTGAGAAGAAGCAGAAAATTTACAAGACTACTCTTCTCTCCATCATTGTCAGGCGCCTTTCAGCCTATATTTATGGATCCAATATTGTTGCTTCACTCACTATTTCCATGCACCTTGTTCAAGCTGTTTGTTTAAATTAATGAAAGTTTATAAGCACTTGAGGTTTTACATGTCAAATGCTAGGATCATTTCTCTTCTTCTTCTGTAATTGAGTTGCTTATGATGAATTTTAATCATCTCAATTATTTGGATTGCAGTTTGTTCACTATTAATTCTTGTTTCTCTGGCAAAGGCATATAAACGTAGGGACAAGAAATCAATGTGACACTGTCCGTTGAGTTTACCTAAGACGTGGCCTAAAATATATATGGGCATTGGGCACTAGATGGAGTAGAGGATTTTTATTCTTTCAACAATCCAAAGTCCGTACTAGTTTGTAAAATAGAAAATGAATAAGAAAATAAAATTAAGAAAGGAGGGAATAGAGACTTGAACTCAAAATCTTGAAGCACTCCTTGATTGAGTGGTCGAATTCAAAGTGGGGTTTTTATTTTTGTTTTGACAATAGAATTCAAAGTGGGGTTTAGGATTTGGGAACATTGCAACCTTAATTTCTTTTCTTTGCTAGATACTTCTCTTCTGGTTCTCTTTTATCCTAATAATTAAACTATAAACTCTTTAATTTCCAGTTATTGATGGATACTTATCGATCCGTTACCTTGAAGAAATTATTATTCTTTTCAAAAAAAAAAAAAAAAAAGACACTACTAGTCTAAAGCTTAATATTGCCATAGTGTTTGATTGACGTAGCCATTGTTGATCAACCATTGGAGGCTCAAATGGTTGTTACTATGCTTGAGACTCCAATAAGCCCAACCAAAAGTTGCTCTCCCATATACTTCTAATTGGGCCTTGAAGTACTTTTGGTAATCCTCTTTACTAGCTTCTTCGACGTCCCATTCATCCACCCATTCACCTGAAAATATTAATGAATCCAGATCAACCCTTTTTCATTCAAAACCCAACAACAACAACATAATAATAAAAAAATGCAAGAAGCCCCATAAATTCATACCAACGAAACTGAGAGGCCCATTAGACATAGTAACCTCCTTCAGCTGGGAAGCCCGGTGGCCGTAGATGAAATCAATGTTGTCTTGGACAGTGTCAAAGCTGTCTTCAAACATGTTGTAAAAATGAATGTCGACAACGGATCGGCTTAACCCACTGGTCACAGGGATGAGCTCTCTTGGTTGCAAGGTTCGTTGCCTAATAGGCATAATCACGAAAGCCGTGGAAGAGTGCCTTCGCACGGCGTCGTATCCTGCTTTGTAGTATTTAGTAAGGGCCTCAATTGTTGCTCCTGGGTAGAGTGGCTCGTTGATTAGCTCAACTGCGTAAAGACTTGGGCTCTTTGCATATCTAACAAATTCATCAAGTTAGAAACAAGAGTTTTGATCTGAGACTTATTAATTTACTTGTTGTAAAGTAAATGGACTAATTAATGGGTTTGGTTTGAATTTTATCACCTGGCTGCTAAGAATTCTATGACATCAACAGTTTGCTGGATGTTTTCTTCAGTTATGCCCCATTCCTGGGAACCATCTCTGGAAGCGCTGTGCTCCCAACCATTTTGTGAACCAGGTGCAGCATGTAGATCAATTATCACATTTAACTTATATTTCCTGCCAAAATGAAAAATTAAGAATCAAATTATGATTATATGAATCATTGAATTTGGAAGGGAATAAAAAGGAGGCCTATATACGTACTCTGCCCATAAGAAGGCATTGTCTAATGCTTCTAAGGAGCCACCCACAAAAGGCCAAGGTGGCGTTGGATCGCTGGCTATCCACCACCCCACTGGTATCCTCACGGCGTTCAGTCCATTTTCTGATATGAATTTGAAGTCTTCTTCCACGATGAATGAATTCCAGTGCTCCTGAAATTTAACAAGTTTATTTTTTGTAATTTGTAATTTAAGGGAGAGGGAAAGTATATTTGTAGTCACACATTTCCTCATTAGTGTGACTGGATGGTAAGCAATGTTACGTTTAAAAATGTTACTGGTAGATTCGATAAACAGATCAAGATTCTGTCTGCCTTTTTTCTGTCACAATATTTTAATCTGATTTCATTTCTCGTCATAAAATATTTTAATCTGATAACATCATGTTAGAGCAACAGCCAACAACGGGTCCATTACTTATTGATTAAACTTTTAAGCTGATTTCTTGGTTAGTGTGATTGCCGCTATATATTGCACATGCATGCGTAATTGCGTATGCGTACGTGATCCCGAAAGTAGTAAATTACATTAAAAATTACATTTAGTATTCTACCTAACTCCTTCGGATTTGCACCTTCGTTTACAGTTGGCTTTTTAATATTTTGAGAAATCATTAAATTTTTGGAAGGTTTTGCACCTCAACGTCGGACTCCTCGCCACCTCTGCTCTATCATTTTCCATAGATTGAGCTCAAAAAGCAGCAATTCTCTACTCTCTTTTTTTGGCATCAAATCTAATCTCTACTCAAACCAAATATTTTAATCTTAAAACTAGTAGTAATTAAATTGATCTCATGCCTTCACCATACTGCATTATTAATACTTAAAATATACTAGTTGGAATCTTAATTATTTGTAACCATAATACAAACTTAGTAGTAATAGACTTACCCTCATGACTCGTGCGGCTTCTTCGGGGCCATACCCATTTGTAATTTGAAACTCGCCTTCCATCCTTTCCGTATTTTTCATCTCAAATACTGATGGATCATCATCATCTTCCCACCCATCACTCCCAGCCCAATCAGCTGTCACCACATCTTCTGCATTTACCTGCAATCCTCATTGGATTACTCAACACCATTGTTTTGAAAACCGGATCGGACCGATTTAACCGGGAACCGCCAGCATGTCCGGTCCTTAAAGGGGTGTGAACCGCGGTTAGTTAACATGGTCAACAACCGGGCAAAAACCTTTTGGACTAGCAGTTGGACCGGGTTCTGATCGGATAAAACCGGTTTGATAGTGGAGAAAATTTGGAAAATTTTTTTTGAAGGTGGTGAGTTTTGAACCCACAATCTTGTGGGTAACAAAAAACACACTTAAGCCACTGCACCAAATGCTTTTATGTGACATGTATATACCTTATATAATATTTAAAAGGTAAAATACCAACAATTTTCATAAAATGCACTTATCAAATCGGACCGGCGGTTGAACCGGTCGAACCGGTCAAACCGCCGACCGGAACCACCGCCGGTTCTAGTGGCGGCCCGGTTTTAAAAACAATGCTCAACACCCTATATATTTAATGGAGTACTTATTATTTCACTTATTATTATTGCAGAATTCCAACTTTAATTAATCTAAGATTGATTCTTATTGCTCCCTCCCTCCATTCTTATATATAAGTCATAAATACGAAAAAAAAAAAAACAAGAACAAGTTGCTTCAAAAAAAATTGTGTGCATTTTAGTCTAGTTTCCAAAATCACCCTTAATTAAACATTCCTCTACAAATACTCATTCTTTCCTCTTAATTAAAGAATGGAGTAATACATTTGAAAAATGAATAATTAATGCTTTCTTGATTTTATAAAATGACATATAAGAAAATAAAGATGTCGTCACTTTTATAAATATTTATAAGATTTTGGAACAAGTAAAAGGAAGTGAAATTCGAATAAGATTTTCAAGGAAGAAATGAATAATTAAAATTACCTGTAAGTAGTAGCCGTTTGGTGCTAAAATTCGGACCCGGTTCAGATCATCGGAATTCCTGAGAATGACGAAGGTCTCTGATTTCCCCGGAGTTTGATCTGAAACGGCTACTATTCCACTCCCATTTCCATTTCTGTCAAGTCCCACGAACTGGTCCCCGTACACCCGAAAATTAAAAGTTGTCTCATTGATCCTCCACACCTATTAATTCATATATAGTATATATATAGCAGTGTCAACGGGAAAAGTTCATCCTCCAAAGGACAAAGCTTCAAACAAGAAATATAAAGGCAAAGTTTAACTAATGAATTTACTCGAAAGATTTCCCAGAGCTGGGGATCTGTTCGGTTGGCATTGGCAACTATGAGACTTCCACCACCTTGCTCGGCGCAAAGATATTTGCCGGTTTTCACCGACTTAAACTGAAGCTGACTTCCATCCTGGTTGGAAACAGAGACCAAAATAAAAATGTAAATTTGAGTTTAACTAATTTAATAAGTAGTATAGTTTTATAGTAGTATTTAAGTAAGAAAATTAATCTGTTTAACAAAAAAAAAATCCAAAATTACCAGAAGGTCGCTGTTGATGATGCCATCGAAAAGAGTAGGCTTAGCCCGACCTTCAGTCACAAGCCAACCTCCAAGATTGACTGCTCTAATTCGGAAATTGGGATCCACGTCGACCGTTCCCCGATAGAAAGATAAAAGCAAAGACAGGCCATAAAAGCTGCTTAACAGACTACTCCTTATTGACGATATTAGAGACATTTTTATGTTTTTTTCTTCTTCTCACTTTCGGACTTTCCTAATTTGAAATCAAAGTTGCATATTTATACACACATCCGTGTGTTCCCCGAATCCGTGTGGCCAAAACCAACCAAACCAAATACTCTCGTACGCTTACTCACAAGATTAGACACGTTTTTGCATGTTAACAATAATAAAAACATTTGTCATCTCAGTGCATTAAATTATACTAAAAGATTTTCCTTTTTTGTGAAGACTGCAAATGAACAGGGTGTTCGGCGAACAGCTCGTGTTCGTTAAGAACTCGTTTATATTCGTTTGATAAGATAAACGAACGAACACGAACAAAATTTTAGTGTTCATTTAATAAACGAGTCCATCTCGAACAAGGGGTGTTCGGTTCGTTTATGTTCATGAACAAGTTCGATTAATGTTCACTTAGTATTCGTTTATTGTTCATTTAATAGATCGTTTATAAATCGTTTATTCGTTTATGTTCGTTTATATTATATATTATATATATAATAATTATATTTTTATTTATATAAATATTAAAATATGTATATAATTATATTTTATTCCAAATAATATAAATATAATAGGAGTATATTTTATTCCAAATAATAAATATGTATATAAATACTTTTTGCTAATTACAATTTGTTCGTGAACAGACTCTCAATTAATGTTCATGAACACGTTCGTGAAGTGTTCACAAACAAGTCTATTTAAACGAGTCGAACACAAATGAACACGAACACAGTATTAATAAACGAACACGAGCTCGAACACCCTTTCCAAATTTTAAACGAACACGAGCCGAACTCGAACAAGCTAAATGTTCACGAACACGACTGCTTCATGTTCAAGCTCATTCGAGTTCGGCTCATTTGCACTCCTACTTTAAAGACCTTTTTGCTACAAAAGACTTTCAAGACTTGAATAAAAATTTTCGGTCTGTTCCACTTATGCCCCATCCAACAAATAATGACGTGTTGTTTTTCAGTTTTTAATGTTATTTTTTGTTTGTCTAGTTTAATTAAATTTTATATTTTCATTCTAAAATCCTATGGGATATTAAAATTTTATTAGAGGATTTATGTTTTAATTAGAGCCAAACAAACATATTTATGTTTTATCCAACTCTACATATATTTTTTAGCCAAGTCACAGTATATATTAGCATCTGTATTTATAATTGTGATCATCTGTTTGTGCAAGTTCAAAACAAGCATAACAAGTAATTATTAGATTTGTAAACTATGTGTTGCTAAAAATTATCAAGAACATATTTATAATATAACATAAAATAAAATAATTTTAGTAATATACTAAAATGATCAAAAAGATTATTTTAATAATTTTGTAATTAACATTGTCAAGGATTTGGTAATAGAAAGTAAGCACAAGGTTATTAAGTGCTAAAATTTAAACTTCAAGAGTCATATTTGTTTCACTCAAAATCACAGGGCATATAAATGTAATTTACCCAAAAAAATTATCTTGATTTATATTATTTTAGAAAGAAAATTAATCAAAATTAAAATATATATGACTTATAATAAGGTTAATAAGGAATGAGAGTACTTCGTAAACAAGTCATTGCTTCCAAATTAAAGACTAAGGCTCTGTTTGGTAGAGCTGTGAAATTGGTGTGGGAGAGATTGAAATGCGGAGATTAGTTACTGTACATATGAAATTAGAATTGTAGCTTTGAAAACTTAAGCAGCGGTGATAAAATATATCTGTTGCGCCAAAAATCTCTTGCTAGAGTTTTCGCGGAGAATTCTTTATGACAGCGTAAGGGCGTGCCAGTCAATTTGCTGAAATTGACAAAGAGGTTGTAAAAACAAGATCTGGTGCGCGGAGCAGCAGATTAAAAGATCGGAACGATTGTGGGGACTGGATCAAAGTCACACCGGAGCATCTAAATCATTGGATCCACACGAACTGCTTCTCAAACTGGGCCTTCCTCTTTTTGGATCAGATCTGAGAGATCTGCTTTGATTGTGATTGAAATTGAAAAGAAAATAACAAACTGATCTGTTATTTCTGAATGAAGAACACGTGTACAGTGTTTGTATGTCCGGAGATAAGATTGAAACAAGAGAAAAACACTAAAAGAGTGTTTGTTTGTCCGGAGACAAGATCTAAACAAGGAAAATATGAAGAACGAGTGAAGAACTCGTGATGAACAAGGTGAAAATGGCGCAGAGCCAGAGAGAAAATAAGCACGGAGCTTGGTTTTTTGCGCGGAGCAAGTTTGTAGCTGCAGGAGCTGGTTTTTGATTTCTCGGGAGAAATGTCTGAGATGCGGAATCTGCCTGAAACCTGAGAATGACCTCCCTTTATATAGGGGACGGTTTGGGCTTGAGCATTTAATGCAATTGCCTTGCTGAGAAAGGCAAAATCCTCCTCCTATGCAGATGACAGCTTTCAGGAAAGTGCAGTGAAACTTCCTTCTTCTTCTGATTGCATCCAACTGCTGAAGAGAGGACTGGACATGCATAAGGGCGCCACTTTGCTAAGATAGGGGACGAAAATATGCCTCCTGGGTAGTTGATGACAATTCTTCCTTCTGCCTATCACAGTGCAGCAGGCTTTTGTTGCTTCTTTTGTGCTGAATTTAGCTAATTTGGCTAAGTAGTGGCCAACTGACATCATGAGTTGAACTCTGATTATCAAAGCCACGAAATTACCCATACTTGGCCATATTTAGTTCTTTAAATCATGAAAATAAGAATTAATTAAGAAAATGGCTTAAACCGGGGTGTGAAAGCCATGTGTCCTTAATTGAAAAGAATGCAAAAGTTGCAAACGATCTCGGATTTAACCAAAATTTCACCAGTAAGCTTAGAATATCTCCATAAGATCATGGAAAAAATCCCAAGTTAATTCGAGCTCTTTATCATGGTGAATTTGGTTTCGCTCCCGAAAATGTCCTTAACTGAAAACTGGGCATAAGTTTTTACTCCGATGTCAGAATGAGGTGAAATTTTACCATGATGATCTACATAGCTCAAGGATCATCATGGTATGCTCCTTGGAAGAAATCGCAGCCTCTAGCCTCTTCAATTGGTCAATTTCACTATTTTGTCCTTAATTGAACAAAATTCAAGTTGTAATTTCGCCTCCCGGGGAGGGGAACAAGGCTAGGCGATTTCTCCACTATGGTTGGTCAACTATATGGAGGAGGTGTGAGGTTGAAAATCTCATGCCTCTCTCACGTGCACAGATGTTTCTCTTGCTGACAAACTTTAGCTCTCTGCCTCCTTCCTGCAGGAAGAGAAAAATATCTCTCTGCAGGGCAGAGGGCGGCCTCTCCTCTGACTGGGAGACGACTTGGGCTTTGCTATGTATGTCCATGAGGTATTTTTCATCTCATGGGCAGATGACAAGCAATTTTCCTTTTTTATTTGTTTGCCTCCCTAACATGCAGCAATATCAAAGGAAACTGAGTCTCCTATTTTTTGGGCGGCATATATGGAAATAATAATAATAATTTCAAAATTATTATTATTTATTAATAATTTTGGCCTTAATTAATTAATTACAAGAATTTCCTAATTCAATTAGAATCAGGGTGGTGCAGAAACTAAGTTTCTTCAGGATTTGTAATCAAATCTTGACCACTCATCTTGATATAAATCATGTGAAGACCAATTTACCCTCAATTGTAAATTGAGGTATTGTCGAAACGTTCGGGTCCGGGGAACCCTGTCGAGACGACGTTGGAAAAGGAGTCGCCACTAATCAAAATTCTAAGGTGTGATTAGTCACCTAGATGCCACCTAAGCTAAAGAAGGTCCAGAGCTTGGCAATGGACCCACTAAACCTAAGGTCCAGTCTTTGTAACCTAAATCTAGGTTCGGGAGTCGATTACGCTCGGGGAAGGATTAGCACCCCCGAGTCGCCCGTCAAGTGACGGTACCTCTAGTCTAACTAGATCTACTAGGTCGAAAAGAAAAGTTGGTTACTTTTAGTCCTGATCTTGATTACTAAAAAAGGGTTATAAAAAGAAAATAAAAAACCATTTTTTGGAACCGATGTCGAGAATTCGAAGAATGTAATCGAACACCGTCGTTCAATTCTGTCTCGATTCTCTTTCACTGTTTGTTCTCTTGTTGAGTCCTCCGCACCGGCAAGAAATTTTGAAAAAGCTATGACAAAATCTTTTTCCATTTTGGAGTTTGAAAAAACTTGATCAATTTTGTTAATTTCCAAAATCTTGTTTTGAGTTGCTTAATTAAAAACATTCTTTCTTTTGAAAATGCTTACCTTGAAAACTCTTAAATTACCCATTTCTTAATTTTGAAAATCAAATAAGAGAACATGGTTTGAGGAAAAACCTTTTTTGAAAACACCTTTTATTGCTTCTTTTGATTTTCTGATTTTCACTTTTTTTGGATTTTCTTTTTCTTTCTCTAAATTAATGCATGTATGCAAATGATGAATGCAAAGTCCAATTATTAAAGTCAACTCGCGTAACCCGAGTTTTTGAAAGCACTTCCCGGGATATATGCTCGGAGCCCCGACGCATCCCGAGAAGAGCTGTCTCATCCTCGGAGACATTCAGTGGCCCCGAAAACTCGACCACACACTGAATGCCCCTTCTTCGGAAGGGTTACGGTCATTAACTGAATTAAAGTGGTATGATATGCAGACAGATATAATCAATGTCAGGTAAGTATGATATGCATGCAATTAAATTCTACTTTATCTCTACTCTAATTACTAAATTATTACAAACCAGGGCCTAATTAAATAGAAATTAAACTAACAAAGAATAAAATTGAAAGAAATTAAAAGCTTCAGGGCCAAGTTGGACAAATCGGAGACTTTTCTGCACATCAAGTAAAGGATTAGCAAAATTCAGGGAGCAAAGAGCAATTTGCAAATTAATAATATGAAGAAGCAATAACTATTGAATTTGAAATGTGAATGCACATGAAAATGATCCAACTTTCTTTTCTCTTTTACTAACTTATTGACTAATGAACTAAACTATTTAAACTGATTCTAGAATTCAATTCTTTTGCCAATTTATTGAGAATTAAACTAAATTACTAATCCACTTAACTATTTAGGAAATTAAACTAAACTATGACATGAATCAAATACCCAATTGCACAATTTTAACATAATATCTAAAATTAGGGACCAAATGGAATGAAACCACCCAAATAAAGACAAATAAGGGCCAAATTGAATCAAATAGTAATGAAATACTAAATTAGGGACTAAATTGAAGAAGGAAAAAAACTTGCCTAATTCAAACGGTGTCGTTTTGGTGAATATAATACGGCACTATATAAACGCCCCTTCTTCTCTCTCCTTCCTCCTCTTCTTCTACCTTAACCCGAACCCTAGGTTCTCTCTACCAGCGCCGTCACCTCCTGTTTCTTCCTTTAATAGCAGCGCCGCTGCCTCCTTAATGCCTCTGCCATTTCCATCGTATTGGAGCCTCCAATCACCACCAAACTTCACCGAAACATCTACTTTTTTCTTCCTCAACTCCAATCCAAAACCGAATCTTCAACGACTTCTCTTCTTTATTCGAATCCTTAGACTACCCGAAACTAAAAGCTTTCCACCGAATTGATTGCACTGAACACCTTCAAAGTCTCTGCCTTTTCTTTCCTTACTCTTGTCTAACGAAAAAAACCTAAACCCAACCGAGAAAACCCAAAACTAAACTACCCGAAGCCCTTGATTCCTGGCGGCGCCACTCCTTGTCACAACTTACAATTTGAACTTCTCTCTCCGTACTTCCAAGTCCCCCCACACCTATTGAGCAAAATAAAACCCAAATCCCGGATTCCCCAAATCAAGTAACCCTAAAACAGAAACTTCATGGAGGTCAAAAAGTTCAATATGGTTAAAGATTCAAGGTTCATACCCGAGGTAGGCCATCATTAGCACTCTCATAGTCTCTTTTTCTTTTTGTATGCTTTAGAAGGCAGTGATTAAATCTGGATGAGAGAGTACCGAGAAGGGTTTTTTTGTTCTATCGTTTTCCCTGTGAGAAGATGGAAGAATTTGAGAGAGAGAGAGCGAGGGAACAAGGCTGGGAGATTGTTCTTTTCGAGAGAGAGTCCAAAAAACCGAGAGTTGTTGTGTCAGGAAGGGAGCGATTGAGGGTGTTCTTGTTGAGAGGCGTAAATTGAATGTGTGTGTGTTTTTTTTGTGGATGAGTGTAAGAGCTTAAGGATTTTTCGGTGTGGATTCTCTGGGAGGATTTTAGTGTAGAGTGTTTTTTGTGGGTATGGTGGAGAGCCGAGAGATGGAGAGCGGTGTGAGCAATGTGTATATCGAGAGATGAGAAGAGAGAGAGAATTCAGATGGGCTGTGTGGGGGTGAGAATGGGAGAGTGGATTCGTGTCTGGAATCAGAGAGGGAAGATGAGAGTAAGGTTGTTGAGAAGGGGACTGTGAAGAGTATGGGAAGAGAAATTTTTTTTTGAGGGAGACGAGAGATGAGTCTCCAGGAAGATCCTCCTGAATTTTCTTTTCATCCCCCCTCCTTTTCCTATCTTTAGCCCCTAACCGCTTTTGTTTTCTTGTGAGCAGGTATATGGAAAGGATCAGGATGGAGGTGAGTCCTGTTGAGCTGGCATGGTAACTATTTCTCTCTGTAAGTATTTTAGATGCCTATAATTTGCTAACTGCTTCTTGTTAAAACCAAAAGGGAAATGCAACATGGGACTGAATTTTGAACTTATTGCAACTTCATGGCTTTGGGGTTTCTTTGCTTTGAATTTTCTCTGTTGATGCTCTGTTTGGCTCGTGAAAAATCATCTTGTGTGTGCCCTGTTTTGAGCCTGTTGAGTATTTGTGAATGGAATTGATGTTAGGCAGTGATTGAAGTGTCATTTGAGCCTGTTGATGCCATTTTCTGTTTCTAAGCCTTGCCCTGTGTGTCTGCAGGTTGTCCAACCAAGACTGTCTTGAGCTCGTTTGAAGTCATTTCGACCCTGTGAAATAGAGAAGAGAAGCAAGGAGGAGGGAGGTCCTAAGGAATGCAGGATGCAGAAAGAAACAATGCCACTGAATTTTTTTGTAATAAACACCAAATGTAGAAAGTAACACCCTTTTTTTCGTAGAGAAGAAAATATAACTACTCTTTATAGTATTTTGTAACGGGACAAAAGGGAAATGGGCCTCGGCCCAGTATGACCCAAAACTAACATCCAAAAAGTAAAAGAAATACTTAAGCAAGAAGGCCCAAAGCAAAGACCCAAAAGTCCAAGGTCCCACTATGATCTAAAAACAAATGATTAATAAGAAAGAATTGGCCTAAATTGTGCAGAAACATACCTATTGAATTAAACATGTTATGCAAGATGCAATTTTAATGAGATATGTGGGACAATGCCGATAATAATAACAATGGAAAATATTTTTTTGGGGTTTTTCTTTTGTACTTTGAATGCAATCTTGTATAAACTAAATGCTAGCAAAAAGCTAATCTACCAAGATTATGAATTAACAATTGACCAAAAAGGATTTTAATGCAAATTAATGGAATGTCTACTAATTGCTAAATTGAGGATTTAATTAACCAATGAAATAGATAGAGCTTAAGCTACATGATTGACATGCAATAATGCTAAATTACTAAATGAAACTAAGACATGAAATATGTAAAATACCAAATGCTCATACTGTATTTTTTATTTTTCTAACGCAATCTAGATGACTAAAAATGAATTAGTTAATCTCAATCAAATGTGAACTTAAAATAACTAAAATGCCCCTGAATATGCAAATGACTAAAATGCCCCTGGAACGTGAAAAATGACCAAAATACCCCTGGGTTTTTAAAAATGACCAAAATTCCCCTAGGTGATCCTAATGTCAATTAAGCAACAAATTGATTTGAATAAAGGATATAGGACAAAAATGGGTGTCTACAGGTATAAACAATGCCCCCCCAAGCTTAAGTCCTTGACTTAAATGGAAAGGATTTGAGCTTGTATATAAGGAAATTGGTCTTGGGCCAAAATTCTTCCTCTTATTTTCCTCTAGCAGCGTCGACTCCTTCTTGGTACCATGCTTAGCCAAAAATTTCAGCAACTTTTCAAGCTTCAATGGCTTCCAAGAATCAAGGTTTCAACAACAAAAATCATCAATCAAAGTCCTCCTCCATGCCAAGCAATTCAAGCCGCAACTCCCTTTCCTTGGAGGCTTCCAAAATCATTGGCAAGGATCATGTAGATGTGACTTTGATGATAATTATGTGGTGTTATAGCTGTTGGAATTTAGAGGATTAATTTGAATTAAGATCCAAATTAATTTAGTGAAGAAATTGGCAAAAAATCATAGCAAAAATTATGTAATTTTCGGCATAGGATTGAATTTTTGCCATAAATCTTTTAATTAACATGTTGCTGCATGAAATCATGTTAATTTGATAGGATTAGGGCTAGGGTTCATCGATTAGGGTTAGAAACCCTAATTTACAATATTCGGCCTTAATTGGCCAAAAAATTGAGTTAAATTCGGTCTAGATCTTTAATCTAGCCAAAATTGATTAGGATAAGATGTTTTCCTCATGTAATAAAGTTAGATTTCATGAGCATGAAAACCTAATTTGATGAGGAAAGAAAACCCTAGCAAGCCGCGGCCCCAAATTGCAAAAATTGCAATTTTCGGCGGCTTGCAATTACGTTCCTAGGGTTTTCGGCCTATTTAATTGATTTAGGCCAAAAATTAATTTTAATTTCTTAAAATATTCACATAATTAATTTTGGCAGCCATAATTTAATATTTTTGCCAAAAATAAAACTTGTGGAATAATTTTAAGGTGGTAAAATATAATTTCACCAACTTGTAGTGCTTGAAATTAACAATTTCTTGCTAATTTTATATATATATATATAGGCCGCATTTGCTATTGGGGCGGCTTTGTCCACTAAGCTTTGTATGATCCTGGTGCAAGACAAGGTCTTAGCACCATTCTTCTTGCCCCCCGGGCATTGCTTGCCATCTTCTGGGTACATCCAAAGTTTCTCTGCCCTGACTTTCCTTCGTGATTTTCGGACCAAATTTTATCTTGGTTAACAAAGCATCAAGTCGGCTGAGCACCTCGTTCTCACTTGTTGTATCTTTTTTATTTCAGGAGAGTCTTCAATCCCTTTGGAGCTGGTGACTTCTATGGAGTCGTCAACTTCCTCAGAGTCAGAGTGGTTAGAAAGTTGCCCCCCGACCACTTTGTTCTCATTAAGTTGATCTTTACCATGTTCGGTGCAGTCATCACTTATGGTACAGTCAATGGTGACATCATCTTCCTCAATGGTTTTGGCGCCATCTTCATTGCCCCCCGAGCTCTCGTCATCTTCTTGAGACAATTGACATAGTGCTATCTCCTTCACCACTTCCCATACTTATGTTGTCATCAGTAATGTGAGTGGTGTTACTAGTAGAAGTGGCCTCATCACTAGATGGACTAGTAGCACCAACATCTACTTTGACTGGGGTGGACTCATAATCACCATCATCCATATCGGAAGTGGTAGAGCTAGCAGTAAAATTTCTTGCTTTGGCTCTTTTACGGAGTTCTCGCCTTCTCCAAGTCTTCTTATTTTGCTGAGTAGGTTGGCTAAAGATTTTGGGATGTTCAACTCTTCGCCAAACACCACTTTGAACCCTTGAAGTTGACCGGACCGTCTTTGGTTGTGCATGAGAAGTTGGAGTTTGTTTTGATTGCACCCTTCTAGATGAAGATGGAGCAGGTGAGTAGGTGGGTGGCGTCACCTTTAGAGTGGATGGCGCCACCTGCTTCTTTGTCCTAGGTGGAGACAACTCCAACTTTCTTCTAGGAGTCTTGTGTTTCAATGCCACTGACCTTGGAGTTAATGGTTGAGCAAGTTGATAATCCAAGGGTTTTTGCACCATGGTCACACCTTTTGCCTTTCCTTGAGTAGACAAGTGACCATTCTTTCGAAAGTTAGCCATCACCTTGTCAACAACTTCTTCTACAAGCGGTGAGACTTGGGTGGCCACTTGGTGTGGATGGAGTATGACAACTTGATGTGGATGTAACTCAGGTAGTGTGACCAAGGGTGGCGGCACTTGCTGCTGTATTTGCCCCCTGAGTGTTGTTTCTATCACAGAGATGGCTTCTTGCACTTGTTTGAAGCCATTCTCATTCTTGGTTATTTGTTCCTGGATCATCTCTTGGATTATAGCTTTCATCTTGTTCATCACCTCTCTAAGGAATTAGCAGATCATCAGGAGTTATGGTGGAGGTGACGCCTCCTGGGAGGTAGGAGGCATCTCCCTCTTTGTTTCTTTCTGCGCCACTCTCATGTCCATGTAAGGACATGTGGTGCAGAGAATCCTGTTTTTCCTTTGCATCCCCACTGGTTAGCTGTCCATCTTTTGGAAGATTAAATGCAACCATGTGTATAGGAGTTGGGAAAGGATTCTTGTTGACTCCCGTATCCTTCTTGAGTGGCTCAGGGAACTTTAGTATTCCTTTCTATCTTCTCTTGTATTATGTCCTTGAACACAGTACAGTTGTTGGTTGGATGCCTCCAGGAGTCATGGTACTTGCAAGACTCTTTCCCTTTGATGTCCTCAAGTGAAGGAAGGACATGTCCAGGTGGTAGCTTGATCATACCAGACTTATATAAAAAGTCAAAGACTTCATTTGTTTTTGAGGTGTCAAATGAATAAGTCTTGCTTCCATCATAAGGTTTCTTCTCTGGTTGTCTCTGGTACATAGCAGCAAACCTCTCCTGGGTCTGAGGGTGTCCCACTCCTGCCTTTATCAGACATGGACACTCAATAGGCCAATCAGTTTTGACCTCAGCTATTCCAAGTTCAAAATTTGGCTCTTGATAGTAAGTGCCATAAGATGAACTCATTTCATTCTCCTCTCGTAGGAGAGTCTCATATCTTGTCACCTTGGTTGACATCTCGAAGAAATCTCTGAAGTAAACTCCTTCGAACTGCTTTCGAAGCTCTATGTCAAGTCCATTTTGAGCTAGGCGCACGAACTCTACCTCCTGGAGAGGTGTGTGGCACATGTTCCTTAGCTCCTTGAAGCGAGCTAAGTACTCCTCAGCTGACTCCCCTTTCTTTTGATAGAGGCGTGACAAGTCAGCCATGGAGACCTCAGGTTCAGTTCTATAGAACTGTGTATGGAACAACCTCTCCATCTCTTCCCAAGTCTTTACTGAGTTGGGTGGTAGGTTGATGTACCACGTGAAAGCTGCTCCTGTGATAGAGTTAGGAAACAATCGGAGCTTGTGGTAGCCAGAGTTAGCCTCTCCACATTGCACAGTGAAACGAGCAATATGCTCTAGAGTCGTCTACTCACTTGAAGTTCCGTAGAAACAAGTGAAGTCAGGGACTTTGTATCCACGAGGGAGAGGATAGAGTCTATCATACTCCTCAGGATAAGGCTTCTGGAAGGATAGCCTGCCTACTCTCCTGTAGGCTGGGCCAATCATATCTTCAATCATCTCCCTGATGTGGTTCTGATTGACTGGTCCTTGTACCTCAGCAGCTTGAGGTGGATGGCGTGGAGCAGGATGGCGTTGATGACCATTCCTTACTCCATTACCATTGCCATTCCTACCATGAGGTGGTACATAGGCCACCACTCGAGGACCAACATGGTTGACTTCCTCTTCCACATTGTCAGGGATGTGATCTGCAGCCTCCTGATGGTCAGGGATGAACTGAGCTTCATTTTCTCCTCTTGCAGCTCCCTCCCTAGGAGGCGGTAAGTTGTTATTACCAGCAACATCCACTTGGGGTGGAAATCTCACCTGATTGGCACAATTATGGATAAGTGGCGCCACAGGTGGAGAGAGAAGTGCAGGTTGGACAGCTCCTAGAGGAGGAGGAGGTGGAGGTGGAACTTGTTGGTTGTTCACCTCATTGTTGATCACCTGCTGAGGAGGTGGCGCAGGTAGGGCGCCAGGCAGCTGTTGATTTTGCCCCCCGAGTCCAACCTCCATCTTGTTGATGAGTTGTTGGATGTTCTCTTGGGAGTCGGCTCTTTGTTGAGCCAACTGTTGCACTATCAGATCTTGAGAGGTGTTTAACCTTTCAAGAGATTGAGCAATGGCTTCAAGAGCTCGGCACATCTTAGCATCTGTCTGCTTAGGAGGAGAGTCTTCTTCCTCCTTGCCAGTAAAGCCACGTGGGCTTTGGCTTGAGGAGTCTTGAGGCCTCTTATCTCCATTCTTAGGTGGCATAGCTGTGTTGTGTAGAAGAAAGAAAAGAAAAAAAAACTTAAAGTAAATAAACGAAAAAAGTAAAGAAATTATACCCTTGAGGCGTTGGAGGAGGAGAGATCTGATATCTTGTCCTGCTTCAAGTGTCAAGGGAAGTGAGTTGGTGTGGACCTTTGAGTGAGGCGGACACCTTGCTGAGAGACTAGGAGACGAAGAGCCGGGGATCGCCGGCTATGCAGAGAGACAGAGAGAGGGGAGGGCGCCAGAGAGGGAAGATAAACTATTTGTTGTGTCCCACCGGGCGTGCCAAAAAGAGATGTTGGTGCGGCCGAGTGGGGCAGTCCAACATAGCACGGAAAATTGAGAAGAGAGTCGGGGATCGCCGACTTTTAGAGAGAGGAAACTTATTGGAGATGCCGAGTTGAGAAGACAGGATCTTGCTGGTCCCACTGGGCGTGCCAAAAAGAGATGTTGCGCCAAAAATCTCTTGCTAGAGTTTTCGCGGAGAATTCTTTATGACAGCGTAAGGGCGTGCCAGTCAATTTGCTGAAATTGACAAAGAGGTTGTAAAAACAAGATCTGGTGCGCGGAGCAGCAGATTAAAAGACCGAAACGATTGTGGGGACTGGATCAAAGTCACACCGGAGCATCTAAATCATTGGATCCACACGAACTGCTTCTCAAATTGGGCCTTCCTCTTTTTGGATCAGATCTGAGAGATCCGCTTTGATTGTGATTGAAATTGAAAAGAAAATAACAAACTGATCTGTTATTTCTGAATGAAGAACACGTGTACAGTGTTTGTATGTCCGGAGACAAGATTGAAACAAGAGAAAAACACTAAAAGAGTGTTTGTTTGTCCGGAGGCAAGATCTAAACAAGGAAAATATGAAGAACGAGTGAAGAACTCGTGATGAACAAGGTGAAAGTGGCGCAGAGCCAGAGAGAAAATAAGCACGGAGCTTGGTTTTTTGCGCGGAGCAAGTTTGTAGCTGCAGGAGCTGGTTTTTGATTTCTCGGGAGAAATGTCTGAGATGCGGAATCTGCTGAAACCTGAGAATGGCCTCCCTTTATATAGGGGACGGTTTGGGCTTGAGCATTTAATGCAATTGCCTTGTTGAGAAAGGCAAAATCCTCCTCCTATGCAGATGACAGTTTTCAGGAAAGTGCAGTGAAGCTTCCTTCTTCTTCTGATTGCATCCAACTGCTGAAGAGAGGACTGGACATGCATAAGGGCGCCACTTTGCTAAGATAGGGGACGAAAATATGCCTCCTGGGTAGTTGATGACAATTCTTCCTTCTGCCTATCACAGTGCAGCAGGCTTTTGTTGCTTCTTTTGTGCTGAATTTAGCTAATTTGGCTAAGTAGTGGCCAACTGACATCATGAGTTGAACTCTGATTATCAAAGCCACGAAATTACCCATACTTGGCCATATTTAGTTCTTTAAATCATGAAAATAAGAATTAATTAAGAAAATGGCTTAAACCGGGGTGAGAAAGCCATGTGTCCTTAATTGAAAAGAATGCAAAAGTTGCAAACGATCTCGGATTTAACCAAAATTTCACCAGTAAGCTTAGAATATCTCCATAAGATCATGGAAAAAATCCCAAGTTAATTCGAGCTCTTTATCATGGTGAATTTGGTTTCGCTCCCGAAAATGTCCTTAACTGAAAACCGGGCATAAGTTTTTACTCCGATGTCAGAATGAGGTGAAATTTTACCATGATGATCTACATAGCTCAAGGATCATCATGGTATGCTCCTTGGAAGAAATCGCAGCCTCTAGCCTCTTCAATTGGTCAATTTCACTATTTTATCCTTAATTGAATAAAATTCAAGTTGTAATTTCGCCTCCCGGGGAGAGGAACAAGGCTAGGCGATTTCTCCACTATGGTTGGTCGACTATATGGAGGAGGTGTGAGGTTGAAAATCTCATGCCTCTCTCACGTGCACAGATGTTTCTCTTGCTGACAAACTTTAGCTCTCTGCCTCCTTCCTGCAGGAAGAGAAAAATATCTCTCTGCAGGGCAGAGGGCGGCCTCTCCTCTGATTGAGAGACGACTTGGGCCTTGCTATGTATGTCCATGTGGTATTTTTCATCTCATGGGCAGATGACAAGCAATTTTCCTTTTTTACTTGTTTGCCTCCCTAACATGCAGCAATATCAAAGGAAACTGCTACCGATTGACTTTCTCTGCCAGTCTCCTATTTTTTGGGTGGCATATATGGAAATAATAATAATAATTTCGAAATTATTATTATTTATTAATAATTTCGGTCTTAATTAATTAATTACAAGAATTTCCTAATTCAATTAGAATTAGGGTGGTGCAGAAACTAAGTTTCTTCAGGATTTGTAATCAAATCTTGACCACTCATCTTGATATAAATCATGTGAAGACCAATTTACCCTCAATTGTAAATTGAGGTATAAACAATATTTTTGGTGAAAACAATGGTGGTGGTGAGATGAGAATGTAAAATGATGACCATTAAGGATATTAGTATAAATAAAAATATAATATTTTTTTGGCAACAAAAAATATATATTATAATTAGTTACTGTATTTTAAATATTATTATTCTTATTTTATTATTTATTTACTTCTTAATTTATATTTATTTTTATTTAAATATATATTAGATTTAAAGGAAGGATATTTTTGGAGTTTCATAAAAAATTTTAGGACAAAAAGGAAATAATGAAATTGTTGAAAAACTCAACATTTCAATTGCTCAATTTTTCAACGAAAATTGTACATTTTCCCTTGCCACATAGACAATTGGTTAATTCCACCGCTTGAATACACCAAAACTTGATTTAAGTGTGTTTAGCATGTTCAGAGTCTTCTAAGTTGAAACAAGAAGTCGACTAACTGTTGAGTGGTTGGGTAGTAGTAGTGCACTACTAGGTAGGTAGCAAGCCCCAATTAACTGCACGCGGGTTGGCTGAGTGCTTACGTTTTTTTTTTGCTTGAGCTACTATTGTGTGCAATCTCACGTAGTTAAGATTTTTTTATTTTATTTTATTTTGATAGCACGTACTACTAGTTAAGATTCTACTATCAATTGCTGTGGGCTATAATTACCGTGATCCTAGTCCATCCACGTAACAATGGTTGTTACCAGAAAAAAAAAAAAAAAAAAAAAAAGAGAGAGAACTTTGATTTTTCCATAAATTTCCAGAATACCCTGTTTTTGGAGCTACTACTCTACAAAAAATCTCACCATTCTATTGATTTTTTTGGCGAAGAAAAAAAGAGCTTGATTTTTCCATAAATTTCCTAGAAAGAACTGAGCAATCATGATTTAATTAATCAAACAAGATTGGCTGCATAAATCAAGCCAACTAATATACCCCGGAATCATTATTATCTATATCTATTATTTATATATCTATATTTTATATTAAAAAGTACATTTACTATAAAACTTTTGAATCATCAATATATCCTTATTTTTCTAACATATTTCTAAATTGTCATTATACAATTAATCAATAATAATATGGAGTATTAATTATCTTAATTTACATTTGATTAAATCTGCCTCACAAAAGATTGCTACGTTAACGTTATAAAACAAAAACTATAAGTATATGTGGATAACATATACTATAGGTATGTGTGGATAACATATACTATAGGTATGTGTAGATAGTATGTGTGGATAACATATACTATAGGTATGTGTGGGTAACATATAGATTTTATAACAGATGGATTTTTCCTACTACTCTACTTGCTTCTGACTTGGGAATGATGCAACGGTAGATTTCTAATTTTCTCAGGTTGCATAGATAAAAGCACAAAAACAATTCTAGGGAACGTAGTTGCTTAAGCGAAGCCCTTGGGAATTGCTTGACATAAGGTAGCGCGGGACAAGGGACTATTAATATTATTAGTATTTGGTTTCGTCTTTGGAGTTTAATACAGATATCTATGGATATATCGAACGGATATATCAAGGTATCGATGAAATTCAAAAATAAGTGGTTCAAAATGCACTTAAACAACGGATATATATAGTAAACGTTTGACTTTTACCTTGAAAATTTGACCAATTCTTATTTACATATTTCCACATATTTTAGAATCAAGATATGATAAATAGAGTATATATAGACATTATTTTTAATTATTTTTAATATTTTTTACTGCAAAAAATGTATATAATAGGTATAAATCAAATATGTATATTATTTAATCATAGATTTATTTTATCTTCAAAATGATGGAATTACCAAATAAAACACTTCATTAAATGCAAAAGTTTAGATGATTTCTTTTCTGAAGCAAGAAGCTACTAGATCATATTTATAAGTGCATTATTTGACATTTTTTTAGTCACAAAACACAATTCAAAGCATAAACACAACCTTAGTACCACATTGAATTTCTTGGAGGCTCCAAATCACTACTACCATAGTTACCACTGCTATGGCTTCTACTAGGCATGAATGTATCATCTCCGGCCCCCAGGGTCGGTAATCCAGTTAAAATATTCAAGTCATAGAAGTGTTGTGTCGAATACCAAAATGAGAATGTTAGTAATATTACTATTAAATAGATGACCAAAACCGGATCGGACTAAATTGTATGAATTAAAAAGCTAATGTTACTTTTAACAAAACATGCAGTTATTAGTTTGAAGAAACCTTTGGAAAAAAAAACAAACAAACATAAAATTATTGTGACCAATATCAAATTGGCAATGTCAGGAATATTACTATTCAATAAATGACCAAAAATCATTCGAATGAAATTGTATCATATTATAACCGGGTCTATCTCAAACCGAATCACTTAAACGAAACAATTTTTCGTATTACTATTACCACACTTTTGTAGAAATGACTTCAAATGCTAATATTATTGAAAAAATGAAATAATTCATCGAAATGTCGCTTATATTTTTAATCCTAGATGTAAAAACGAAAAAAAATATTTAATTTAATATGGATATTTACGGATACTTACGGATATTTACGGATATATCGAGAATATATCGAGGTATCGATAAATATCGACGGATACACGGATATATCGACGGATATCCGGTGACATTGAAATTTTTTTGGATATTTATATCGAGGGGTACAGATATCGGATATATCGACTGATATATCGAGGTATCGACGGATATTTAATTCCATGGTTTCATTTACTTCTTACCGATCTCCAAAATCTTTTTACACCAGAGTTTTGAGTTTTGAACGACACTGAGAAGACTAACGGCATACTCTTGGCACCTCTACTCTTTGGCATGGAGTCTTGATGAATTCCTAGATTTAGGGTATATATGGCTATTGGTAATAATTCCAACATTTAAGAAAATCAAACTAGAATTCTTATGGAATCTTAGGCTGTCATTGTTTCGTTATCCTCCCCTAATATACAAATCCAAAGAGAACTCTAATTCGGGCTTTTTTTTATCATCCTTTCTTTTACAATTGGTGGCAGTAAGTGATGATTCGGCAAGTTTTAACAACAGTGTGGCAAAACAGCAGGTTGGTAGTACTTATTCTTTATAAAGGTATATCAGCATTGAGAACTTGCTGAACCTATTTTCCTATATATATATTCTCCACTGGTTCCTAGAGAAGAGAAAGGATAGGTAGCTAGGCATCCAGAGATCAATTTATATGGCAAATTACATAATATAAGTGTTTTTGTAATTTGCTTTAGACATAGGTGATTGGAGTCTGATTTTTTTTTCCCTGACATAGGTCTTTGTGATTCATGTACTGTGGGCTGAGAGTCCTGATATATATATTTTGTTTTTCATTTTTTCTTTCAAAATCTTTAATTTTGGATTTGAGTCTTCCCTGTTTGGGATTATCACCATAAGTTGACGTATTCATAACAACTTAATAAAAGATTAAGACTTTGGGCAAGAAAGATAGTTATACAATTTTGAGTTGAATTCATTGGTGTTAATATCATTCTGATCATTTTTTTACAGGATCACCACGAAAGCACCATATCGAACAACTAGCTCCGGGGCAGGCGACAACAAGTCATGGCTGGGTTTGGCTGCTCAATCCCCGCAGTAGAACCAGCAACAGCAGTATTCTTTTTTGGAGGCTACTTAATTTTAATTTAAGCCTGCTGCCATCCTTTTTTCAGCAGGTTGAAGCCTGTTGTTTTCTTGAGTTGTCTATTTCTTCTTCTTCTTTTAGTTTAGCTCTAAGGAGCTCCTCTTAGATCCTAATTCTCACTATTAATTAGTATCTCTCTTGTAACTAATTATTTTTCTTTAATTGATGAACTTTTGCTATATATATAATAAAAATTTGAAACAGCAGAATTTTTTTTCATGAAACTGAAAATTAGTGTAAAAGTGAATTGTGGGTTATAGCAGATTAGCAGCAAAGTACTGGATTCAATATCAAATCAGCATCACTACTTTACTTGAATATAAATAAATCATGATGCTTTATTATTGATTTTTCAGTCTTTGATTTGAATGATTGCTTAGCCGGTTGAATTGGAAATTTCAAAATTTTTCAAATACCATTACTATGTTTGTGGTTAGATGATTGAATTGAAGTAATAATTTAATTTTTATTATATAGTACTAATTATTAGAACTATATATATTATTGGTTTTGTGCATTGGACCAACAACACCCATGATTTCTAATCATCATGAATTTTGATTTTCTATTTTCTTCCAAATTACTTTCTTTGGTGATTTGTACCTTTTTTTTTTGTTAAAGATTTGTACCTTATCTATGCTTAGCCCCATATTGCTGAATATAGTGTCCAGCTTTGTCCAAACATTAAGCCAAATTTATCCGACAATTCCAAATTAAACATTCAAAGTAGGAAAATATTTAGAAAGGTAAAAATGCTTCATGTTTTTGCATGCGTCAGGTTGTATTTAGAGAAGAAATTTTGTTCTCACAAGTTGAGCCATGTGCAACGCACGTTAAGGAGAAAACTAGTAAGATAAAAATCAAATAACTAAACAAATAACTAAAACATGTTCAGGATCTCAAACTGAAATATACAAGGAATCCGGCCAAAAAAACATGTACAAGGAAAAAAAACACGTGAAGAATCATTATTTTTTTTTCTCTTTCACTTACCGTTGTCTCGTTTATTTTTTTGGAACAATACAACTTGTTGTCTCGTTAAGTTATTAATTAATTAATTTTACAAGAGGCTAGTATTTATGTACTTTAATATTTATTTATCTAAAGAATTTATCTATTTCATTACCTCGAACTTGAGCCTTTGGCTTAGTGGCAACTGGCACAGCCTCAAAAAGTTCAAATAGAGGGTAGTGATTCAAACACTTGTCCTCCCTTCCTCCTTTTCCCCCTTTGTAATGAGAAAAAAAAATCTATTTCATTATCACTGGTCCACTACATTAAAATAATTTGAATTACGCAGGGAACTAGTACGTAATGTAGCTGAAATTAATGGCATCTTTAGAACTAGAACTAGCATCCTTGGCAAATACTTTTGTTTCGACTTAAAAGGGTAAGTACTAACATAAGCTTACCATTTTCATTTTGTACTAGGTTTAAATGGTAACGTTGGTAAAGTGGAAGATCTTAAGTTCAAATTTTAACATTATGATTAGGTTTTTTTTCTTTAAAAAAAAAAGTGTTATACGAATGTTCTATGACCATGCTATAACCCCCCCTTTTTTTTTGGGTTGTGGGTATTGGGATAATGTTGAACCTTTATTTCCCTTGCTAGATACATAGTATACATACTTTAATTTCAACCGAACTAATAAGAGGGTTAACTAAAGCTTAATATAGCCATTTTGGATCATCCATTCCAAGCTCCAATGGTTGTTAACATTCCTCAGAGTCCAATAAGCCCAACCAAAAGTTGCTGTCCCCCATACTTGTAATTGGGCCTTGGCAAACCTTTGGTAATCCTCTTTACTTGCTCCATTAACACTCCATTCAGCCACCCATTCACCTGAAAATGAATCAATTCCAACAATATTCCCATTAATTAAATAAATAAACTAACCCACAAAAATGAAAATCACCACTCTTTTTTCAATCAAAGCACTAAAATAAAATAAAATAAAAATGGAGGAGGTCCATTCTAATTAATTACCAACGAAAGTGAGAGGGCCATTGGATGTTGTAACGTGATTTAACTGGGAAGACCGATTGTTGTAGATAAAATCGATGTTCTGTTGGACCGTCAAGTTGTTGAACTTGTCTTCGAAAAGATTGTAGTAATGTAGGTCGATTACGGTTCGGCTGAAGGCACTGGCCAAAGGGAAGAGCTCCCTTGGGTCCATGGGTCCTAGCCTGTTGGACATCACCACGAAAGCTGTGGAAGAGTGTCTACGGACTGCTTCGTAACCGGCCTTGTAGTATTTGCTCACGCTCTCCAGCGTTGCTCCTGGCGAGAGTGGCTCGTTCATTAGCTCAACTGCATAAAGGCTTGGCCTCTTTGCGTATCTAAATTCAAGTACCAAATTCAGAGGAATATTAATTACTAGTCTAAATGAAGTAATTAATTAGATTTAGAACACTTTCCTTGTAAATCATAAGAATGGGGTTGCTTTGAATTTACCTGGCTGTTAAGAATTCTATGACATCAACAGTTTGGTGTATGTTTTCATCAGTTTTGCCCCATTCCTGGGAACCATCTCTGGAGGCGCTGTGCTCCCAACCATTTTGTGAACCAGGTGCAGCATGTAAATCAATTATCACTTTTAACTTATATTTCCTGCCAAAATGAAAAATTAAGAATCAAATTATGAATCATTGAATTTGGAAGGGAATTAAAAGGAGGCCAACGTACGTACTCTGCCCATAAGAAGGCATTGTCTAAAGCTTGCAAGGAGCCACCAACAAAAGGCCAAGGTGGCGTTGGATCGCTGGCTATCCACCACCCCACTGGTATCCTCACGGCGTTCAGTCCATTTTCTGATATGAATTTGAAGTCTTCTTCCACAATGAATGAATTCCAGTGCTCCTAATCATGTTAATTAACCATAAGTATGAGATCAAATAAACCTACTAATTTATAACCAACCCATTAGAAATATATATCAAAGCAGAACAGGGGTGGAAACGATCAAGGATAGATTACTGATCTATATGTGCATAAAGACCAATTAACAATGAATTAATTAGAGCTACAAGCCTACAATTAAGTGCCTACTGCAATTATTGAAAACGGTGTGTTTTATCATGCCTGATTCGAATGGTCATAAATCACACACGTTTACAACTGTTTTATGTCACTCTTAATTTGCATTTGGAACTGGAAGTCATCAAGTCAACAGTCAAACCTCTATTATTTTTGTAAAAAAAAAAAAATAGAGTCAAATAGTCTTTTTCTATTTTAAATCATTATATCATGCATGATGCATCATGTAATATATAGTTTGGTCAGGAATATCTGCAAATATATAGTTCACATTATTCATAATTAGTTTGCATGTTCAGTTGATTTTGGCAAAAAAAAAATGTTCAGTTGAATGTATATATTTAGAATATTGATACCTCAAGTTATTAGTACAATTACTTGACTTTTAAAGTTTGTGTATAAAAGTAAAAGTCAAACCGTGATTAGCATGATAAATATGGCGAGGAACAACTTATAACTTTGAAACTAATCGATTAATGATATTTTTAACATTTAAATAAAGTATTAGACATTTTCTACTGTAAGGGTTTCAATTTAATCTATCAAAGTAGATAACACAAGAGTACTGTGTTTCGAAGGTCCTTTTTTTGTTTTCTCAGGACATCTAATTCTAATTCACGCCAAAAATTATTATTAGTAGTAATTAGATTAATGAGTAAAGTTTTAGAACTTACCCTCATGACTTGTGGGGCTGCTTGGGGGCCATAGCCATTGGTTACTTGAAACTCGCCCTCCAGCCTTCCACTCGTCTTCATTACAAATACTGATGGATCATCATCTCCCCATCCATTACTCCCTTGTGAATCCGCTGTTACCACCTCTTCTGTTTTTGCCTGCAATTTATTTAGGTGGCGCCGTACCATTCATTATATATAATATAGCATGATTTCAACCTCAATTCATATCATAACAAAGACCTCTGTCCTCTACTGATTTTGGCTTAACACCCACTTTAGCTTTTGAATTAAACTTTTAAATATGTACTTATAGGCCTCGAAGTTGACGATGTGGCGTAATGTGACAGATTAATGTGTCAATATACGAACCCATGTTAATTTTAAGTAAGCATCGTCATACAATTACAAATTTACAACCAAGGGCAAAACCGAATACAGTATACAAAATCTGGAGTGAATGCGGTAGCATTTGGGCCCATAGCTTACGTACGATATGAAACTTCACCATACACTCATTCAGTACAAGGTTAGCATGATTTGATTATTCTAGTTCTAGTTCTAGTTCTAGTTCTAGTTAATTAAAAACCAAAATCTGGGATTTAATCCTAGGAGGACATGGGATTCAGAGTACATTACCTGTAAATAGTAGCCGTTTGAAGCTTTGATTCGAACCCGGTTCTTATCACTGGAATCTCTCACAATCCGAAAGGTGTCTGAATTTCCAGGAGTAATTGAAACAGCTGCTATCCCATTTCCATTACTGTCAACCCCCACGAATTGCTTCCCAAACACCCTCAAATTAAGAGCTGTCGCATTGATCCTCCACACCTATATATATATATTCACACAACAGGGAAATCATGTTCATATATACTTATTGTCGTACCGAAAATATTGCTTCAAACAAGAAACCAAGACAAGCTTTATAGTTATTAATTTACTCGAAAGGTTTCCCAGCCAGAAGCAGATGTTCTGTTGGCAACAATGATAGATCCTCCACCTTGCTCGGCGCAAAGATACTTCCCTGTTGTTACCGACTTAAACTGAAGCGCAGTTCCATCCTGGTAAACCATATATATAATAGCAAAATGAGATATCTGATCAGCTTAATATATGGTTTTCATGAATATAACAAGCATATAGTCTAATTATTAAGAAAAAGGTTCAATAAATATTATCCAAACCAAAAAGTCTTTGTTGACGATGCCATCGAAAAGAGTAGGTTTAATCCAACCTTCTGTCACGAGCCAACCTCCAAGATTAACTGCTTTAATCCGAGAATTGGGGTCTAGTACTCTGCCCTGACACTGACACAAACATAAAACCAAAGACAGAACGCAGATGGTTAACAGAATCCTTGTGGAGGAGACAGACATTTTTGATGTTTCTTTTTGTGTTTTTCCTGAACTCCTCTGCCGGCCTCTAATTACATGAAGCTTGCAGATTTATTTATATATAGGCACTAAATGACGGTTTGGGTGGCTGGACCTGAGACTGCTGGGAGTCTGTAATCTAGAAGAGCTGAATGTTGACCAAATTAATTAATAGTTTAATAGTATATACAAGAGTGGGATTAAAGTGGCTGAGCTGATCAATGATCATTTGGTTCCAGAATCTGTTTACTGTATCTTTTGCCAATGTTTATATACAGGTCATATTCACTTAACTTAGTCTAACCAAATTTTGATGTCAAACTTTTTGTTTTTCTGTTTTGGGATTAGTCCACATTTCCAAATCAAAGAATATTGCGAAGGCTATAAACCAAGTTTTGCCAGTCAAAATCCAGAATTATCAAATTAATTAATGAAATAATAATAACAAATTAAATATTTTGTTTGTCAAAGAAAGGTGCTCAGCTCAATACATTTATTTTGTAGCATTATTAGATAGAGCTAGAAGATAATGGCTGCTGATTATCCAACGCTGTTTTCAACTGAATTTTGTACATTAAACATGACATGTCCACAGCTGTCAAATCTTGTTATTATCATATAATATATAATATAATGTTATTGCTCTTTTCCCCACCTCATAATTCTCATGGAGTTCTCAAGGCTTTAAATTTTATAAAAAGTAGATACTATATAATCAGAAATTAAACAAGTAGTAAAAACAAGAACTTCTTTATACTGGTGATGATGATGAATTGCAGGCAGGGTAGCAATTCATAAAACTTATTTTTCCAATGGCAGAGGCATTAATTAGCTTACATTTTGCTTCAACTCTTGTACAAAAAATATCTCATCAGAATCACCCACCAATGGATATAAAAAGAGAAGTTCATAAACTGGAATTATGGAAATGGTCTATAGTGGAAAAGGGAAGTAGTGGAAGCCCGCATGCATGTTTATTGTGGGGATCAACATAATGATAACTAATTCACTAGCACAGGTATTCATCATCAATGTTCAAATGATAGTTTCAACTTTTGTTTCAATACGGATCATTTACCACTAATATTTGGCAATTCTAGCCACAAAATGAAGACCAGTACGTAATTCAACTACGTACATTAAATTCTACTATGTTTGCCTAATTGCTTATGTTTACCGGACCTTTTCTATTTTTAAAATATTTTTTTTCTTAGCTTACAAGGAGGAGAAAGGAATTGAAGGTGTTCCACCTCTCTCTACCATCAAGTCAAATCAAGACAATTAACTCTTAAACTTTCCAAGTTCAAGGTATTTTACCCCGATGGAGAGGGCGAATTGTCCTGAATTTGATAAGTTCAGAGGGTAAATCGCCCCAATTTGAGTTTAGGGGACAAAGTGTGTTTAGTCGTATAGCTCATGGGACAAAAAGGCTAAGAAGCCGATTTTTAGTAGCTTTGACTTTGTGACTTGATATCAATGCCAAGACGTCTTCCTTTTTGATAAACTAGTCTTCACTTCCATGTGCGTTGCACGTGACCCATCCTGTTTTTAGTAAATAATAAATTTAAGAATTAAACATTAAAAAATACAAGGCTGACCCAATTGATCCGAGTCCTAAATCCGAAAAATCCAAAACCCGAGTGACCTGAGACCAAAACCCGAACCTACCTGACCCTAGACCTAGCATACCCGAATGATCTGAACCCAGATGAGTCAAAACCCGAATGACCTGAGAAAATTATAAACTAAAATTATATTTTATTCAATAAAATCCACATTGTTATAATTTTAACCATTCTAAATTATCATTTATTCAAACCCAGCTGAGCAATAACTTGAGAAAATTACCTGACTCATTTGACCTAGACTCAGATGATCCGAAACTTATCCAACCCACCTGATTGACTCCTCTAACTTTATAAGTCAAAGGAAATAATTACATGTTACTCTTCTTTTATTTTTAAAAACTTTAAATTCTTATTATACACTCCAATACATTAAACTACCAATACAAACTCCAAAAATAGAAAAAAGGTTAATCACAATAATTAAATTTTAAATAAAAATTTTTTTAACTTAATTAGTTTTAAAAAATGATGAATAATTAATGATTAGTTTTAAACTTGATAATAATACTTTTATTAGTTTATATTATAATTGAAATGGGTCCAGATTTAACAAAAAGTCTCAAATTTTTTAAAATTAAAATGGTAAAAATAAAATATTTATAATAATATTGAATTTAATTAAATAAAAATATATTTTTTAGTAGAATAACTGTAAAAGTTTATTTCTAAAAAAAATTGTAAAATTTAAAAAAAATTCATTTAAGAAATATATTTAAAAAATTCTAATATATATATAATTTTTAAAATAAAATAGTAAAATGGTAAAAATAAAATAGGTATAAGGATATTAGATTTAATTAAATAAAAATAGAGTTTAGTTGAGTAAAACTGTAAAAGTATATTTAAAAAATTCTAATATATATAAGTTTTTTTAATTAAAATAGTAAAATGGTAAAAATCATAAAGATATTAGATTTAATTAAATAAAATTAGAGTTTTAGTTGAGTAAAACTATAAAAGTTTAAACAATGGCATTTAAGAAATATATTCAAAAAATAAGAATATAATGGGCGATTTAAAAGTTTTACAGGTGAACGTACTTTTTAATATAATATATATATATAATATATAGATATATATAGATTTAAACCATGATTACAATTGTATAATTGAAGATGAAGACGAACCATGCTATCTAATTGTATAATTTCCATTTATTTTCCATTCGTTTAAAAAGAAATCCAAAAAGAAAAATTCCAGGGAAGAGAAAATGACGCGAGAAACACGCAGCCACACCTTGAGGTTCCAATAGCAAAACGCACACCACAGACACAGAGTTGATCTTGAATTTTGATCCAACGGTTAAAACTGACTCTGGAGTGGCATGGAACCACACAAGATTTTGTCGTTGGTTTGTTTCGCAACTCACATTCAATTCTTGAGCAAATTCATTCAAGCTTTCTCATCGCTGACTCCGACC
>AWUE01016095.1:0-24766 GCA_001974825.2 Corchorus olitorius | reverse complement strand
ACGTGCGTTACACGTGACCCATCCTGATTTTTAGATAAATAATAAATTTAAGAATTAAACATTAAAAAATACAAGGCTGACCCAATTGATCCAAATCCTAAATCCGAAAAATCCAGAACCCGAGTGACCTGAGGTCAAAACCCGAATCCGCCTGATCCGAGACCCAGTATACCCGAATGATCTGAACCCAGATGAGTAAAAACCCGAATGACCCGAGAAAATTATAAACTAAAATTATATTTTATTCAATAAAATCCACATTGTTATAATTTTAACCATTCTAAATTATCATTTATTCAAACCCAGCTGAGCAATAACCCGAGAAAATTACCTGACCCATTTGACCTAGACTCAGATGATCTGAAACCCGTCCAACCCGCCCGATTGACTATTCTAACTTTATAAGTCAAAGGAAATATTTGCATGTTACTCTTCTTTTTATTTTTAAAAACTTTAAATTCTTAGTATACACTCCAATACATTAAACTACCAATACACACTCCAAAAATAGAAAAAAGGTTAATCACAATAATTAAGTTTTAAATAAATAAATTTTTAACTTAATTAGTTTTAAAAAAATGATGAGTAATTAATGATTAGTTTTAAACTTGATAATAATACTTTTATTAGTTTATATTATAATTGAAATGGGTCCAGATTTAACAAAAAGTCTCAAATTTTTTAAAATTAAAATGGTAAAAATAAAATATTTATAATAATATTGAATTTAATTAAATAAAAATAGATTTTTTAGTAGAATAACTGTAAAAGTTTATTTCTAAAAAAAATTGTAAAATTTAAAAAATTTCATTTAAGAAATATATTTAAAAAATTCTAATATATATAAGTTTTTAAATTAAAATATTAAAATGGTAAAAATAAAATAGGTATAAGGATATTAGATTTAATTAAATAAAAATAGAGTTTTTAGTTGAGTAAAACTGTAAAAGTATATTTAAAAAATTCTAATATATATAAGTTTTTTTAATTAAAATAGTAAAATGGTAAAAATCATAAAGATATTAGATTTAATTAAATAGAATTAGAGTTTTTAGTTGAGTAAAACTATAAAAGTTTAAACAATGGCATTTAAGAAATATATTCGAAAAATAAGGGTATAATGGGCGATTCAAAAGTTTTACAGGTAAACGTACTTTTTATCACTTCCACGTGCGGTACACGTGACCAATCGTGTTTAAATTAAAAGAAAATTAAAATAACAATTGAAATGAATTATAAGTAAAACTGTTAAAATCTGATCCAACCTCGATAACCCGTCCCAACCCGACCGAACCCGATTTGAGCAGAGAAATTAAACAACCCGAACCTATCCTATCCAGACTCGACAAACTCATAACCTGAATAACCCGAGAAGATAACCTGATGACCCAAGAATATTATAAACTAAAATTATGTTTTATTCAATAAAATACACATTGTTATAATTTTAACCATTTAAAAAATTTAATAATTAAACATTTAAAAATTCAAGGCTGACCCAATTGATCCGAGTCCTAAACCTGAAATGACCCAGAACCCGAGTAACCCGAATGACCCAGAACGTCAGTAACCTGAGGCCAAAACCCGAACCTGCATAACCCTAAATCCAGCAGACCCGAGACCTGAATGACCTGAATCCAGATGAGCCACAACCCGAATGATCTGAGAAAATTACCTCACTCATATGACATGGACCCAGATGAGTATGACCCGAAACCCGTCCAACCCGCCCAATTGACTCCTCTAATTTTTATTTTTTTTTTGCGTCAACTCCTCTAACTTTATAAGTCAATGGAAATAATTGTATGTTACTATTCTTTTTATTTTTAAAAACTTTAAATTCTTATTATACACTCCAATATATTAAACTATCAATACACACTCCAAAATTGAAAAGGTCAATCGCAATAATTAAATTTTAAATAAATTTTTAACCTAATTACTTTAAAAAATGATGAATAATTAATGATTAGGTAACTTATTTTAACTTTTAAATATGATAATAAGATTTTTGTTAGTTTATATTATAATTTTTTTTGTTCAAATTAGTTTATATTATAATTGAAAAAAAGTCTCCAATTTTTTAAAATAAAAATGGTAAATTAAAATATTTATAAAAATATTGAATTTAATTAAATAAAAATAGAGTTTTATGTAGAATAATTGTAAAAGTTTATTTCTTAAAAAACTGTAAAATTTAAACAATGTTATTTAAGAAATATATTTTAAAAATTTTAATTTATCTAAGTTTTTTAATTAAATTAGTAAATTGATAAAAATAAAATAGGTATAAGGATATTAGATTTAATTAAATAAAAATAGAGTTTTTAGTTTTTTTTTGCCAAAAAATAGAGTTTTAATTAGTTGAGTAAAACTATAAAAATATATTTAAAAAATTATAATATATATAATTTTTTTAATTATGATAGTGGTAAAAATTAAATAGTTATAAGGATATTATATTTAATTAAATAAAAATAGAGTTTTTAGTTGAGTAAAACTATAAAAATCTAAACAATGGCATTTAAGAAATATATTCGAAAAATAAGGGTATAATGGGCGATTCAAAAGTTTTACAAGAGTATGTACTTTTTAATATACTAGCCTTCACTTCCACGTACGTTGCACGTGACTCATCCTGTTTTTAGTAAATAATAAATTTAAGAATTAAACATTAAAAGATACAAGGCTGACACAATTGATCCAAGTTCTAAATCCAAAAAATCCAAAACCCGAGTGACCTGAGGCTGAAACCCGAACCCGCCTGACCCTAGACCCAGCATACTCGAATGATCTGAACCCAGATGAGTCAAAACCCGAATGACCCGAGAAAATTCTAAACTAAAATTATATTTTATTCAATAAAATCCACATTGTTATAATTTTAACAATTCTAAATTATCATTTATTCAAACCCAGCTGAGCAATAACCCGAGAAAATTACCTGACTCATTTGACCTAGACTCAGATGATCCGAAACCCGTCCAACCCGCCCGATTGACTCCTCTAGCTTTATAAGTCAAATGAAATAATTGCATGTTACTCTTCTTTTTATTCTTAAAAACTTTAAATTCTTATTATACACTCCAATACATTAAACTACCAATACACACTCCAAAAATAGAAAAAAAGGTTAATCACAATAATTAAATTTTAAATAAATAAATTTTTAACTTAATTAGTTTTAAAAAATGATGAATAATTAATGATTAGTTTTAAACTTGATAACAATACTTTTATTAGTTTATATTATAATTGAAATGGGTCCAGATTTAACAAAAAGTCCCAAATTTTTTAAAATTAAAATGGTAAAAATAATATATTTATAATAATATTGAATTTAATTAAATAAAAATAGATTTTTTAGTAGAATAACTGTAAAAGTTTATTTCTAAAAAAAATTGTTCTAAATTTCATTTAAGAAATATATTTAAAAAATTCTAATATATATAAGTTTTTTTAATTAAAATAGTAAAATGGTAAAAATAAAATAAGTATAAGGATATTAGATTTAATTAAATAAAAATAGAGTTTTTAGTTGAATAAAACTGTAACTGTATATTTAAAAAATTCTAATATATATAAGTTTTTTAATTTAAATAGTAAAATGGTAAAAATTATAAAGATATTAGATTTAATTAAATAAAAATAGAATTTTTAGTTGAGTAAAATTATAAAAGTTTAAACAATGGCATTTAAGAAATATATTCGAAAAATAAGGATATAATGGGCGATTCAAAAGTTTTACAGGTGAACATACTTTTTAATATAGTATAGATATATATATATATATAATATAATATAATATAATAATTATTTTTTTTAATTATAATAGTGGTAAAAATTAAATAGTTATAAGGATATTATATTTAATTAAATAAAAATAGAGTTTTTAGTTGAGTAAAACTATAAAAGTCTAAACAATGGCATTTAAGAAATATATTCGAAAAATAAAGGTATAATGAGCAATTCAAAAATTTTACAGGAGTATATACTTTTTAATATAGTATAGATGATTTGGGTATCCATGTTCCCATTTTGACCCGGTGACATCGTACATGACATTGTGAGGTGGAGACTTGAGAGGAAAAAGGAGGATTGGCCTGATAAAAAAAAAAGTGGAAGTCAATGGTTAATAAGGTGGAACGAGGGCGTCTGAAATCTGAATGGTTTAATTGCAAACTTGTACCACCCTCAACTTGCTTTTTTCCGGCCGCTACTCATAGAATGGAACCATAATTTCCTTTTTGTTAATGGGATTGACATTAATCAAAACTAGAATTTAGGCAAGCATTCTATCAAACAGAACTGCAAGAAAGAAATTGCTTTTATTACATCATGCATCTTTTTTCTTCCTTTTCTTGACCGTGTAAACCAATGAAAATGAGCATCATAATTGTAAGAAGCCTCAATTTGAAAATAGGCTTACAAAGCCAAAAGAAAAGAAAAATATCCGAAAGCAGAGTTCTGAGCTTTTCCTTCCCAGAGCCTAATTATCAGTACCACATATGTTGTCTGGCAGAAAGATTAACAAAAGGAGAATAAAGAGCTTGCTAAAGCTTGATGTAACCATTCTTGATCATCCATTCAAGACTCCAATGATTGTTTACATTCTTCAGAGTCCAATAAGCCCACCCCATTGTTGCTTGCTTGTACACCTTTAATTGTGTCTTTACAAATCTCATGTAATCCTTTTTAGTTCCTCCCTTGTATTCCCACTCTGCTGTCCATTCCCCTGTAAAGTGTAACCAACATACCCAAAAACAAGCAGCAATCAAAATTCCCATTTATTTATTTTCATTTTCCAAACTTAATTCTTCCATGGATAATAGGAAGCAAGGGGTTTGAAAACAAATAATCTTTTTCAATAAGAATTTATATTTTGCATACCTACAAAAGTAAGAGGGCCATTAGCTTTGTTTATAAGATTTAACTCTGCAGAACGGTTAGTCCTGATGAAATCAAGGATTTGTGGGACTGTCATGTTCTTAAAGTCAGCAGAGAAGAGAACATAAGAATGGTAATCGATAACGGATCCCTTTAAGCCTCTAGCTAGCGGAACCAGCTCAGTTGGATCAGTTGCTCCTAACCGGTTTGATAACATAACATAAACTTTAGAGGAGTGCTTCCGGACAGCTTTATAACCTGCTTTGTAGTACTTAATCAAGGTTTCTAGGGACACCATTGGTGCACGGGGCTCGTTGATCAACTCAATTGCATAGAAGCTTGGGTTCTTCACATACCTAGATTCAACCGCATGATCATATTTTTAGAGTTCAAAAATCAAATCTGTTGTAAGTGTGACAAAATTGTGACATACAGCACATATTTTAGAGGTTTGATTTTGCACCTGGCTGTGAGAAAGTCTATTACAGCTACTGATTTTTGCAAGGTTTCATCTGTTTTGCCCCACTCAAGAGATCCATCTCTAGAAGAACTGTGTTCATATCCATTTTGTGAACCAGGTGCTGCATGCAGATCAATTATAACCTTCAGTCCATATTTCCTGCATGAAAAAATACATATATATATATCAGATATTATTACTAAGAAGATTTCTTAATTCTATTACTATACTAATTCTGCTAAGGAGCTTACTGAGACCACAGGAAGGCATTGTCCAATGCCTTCAAGGATCCACCAACATAAGGCAAAGGGGGTGTTGGATCACTAGCTATCCACCATCCAACTGGTATTCTTACTGCGTTCAGTCCATTATCCGCGATGAATTTGAAGTCGTCTTCAACTATAAAAGTGTTCCAGTGTTCCTACATGTATATGCAATTAAATTGGTCATACGGTCAATATAATAGATTATTATGGAGAGCTAAACAGTGCTGAAAATGATGCTGATAGCATTTTCTAGTTCATCAATATGATCATACCCTCATAACTTTGGGAGCCTTTTCTGGTCCATAACCATTAGTCACTTGATATTCACCATGAGCTGTTCCATTTATTGTCACTATGAAAACAGAAGGATCATCCTTTTTCCATCTACTAGTGTACCCTGCATAATCAGCTGTCACAACATTCTCTTCATTCACCTGAAAATTATATAGGAAAACATAAACATTCATAGTTATAATCCATGGACTGCTCTTTAATGGCTATGCACTATTCTTTTTGGACATTATATATAAGCTGAAAACTTTCCCTCATAGAGTTATAGTTAATTAGGAGAACACAAAAACAGCATTGGATATTGAAAAGGCAAATAAAGTGATAGTAAATTAGTCATCTTCCTGATATAATAAGAGTAACTGCATTTTCTGAACAACCAGGGTCAAAGGTCAACGACACTGTCATCATGTAAATTAACCACTGTAGCAAGTTGCATACTGATGATTACCTGGATGAAGAATCCATTGGCTGCTTTAATTCGTACAAGACTTGAATCGCCAGGTTTCCTGACAATCTCAAATGTTTCAAATTTAGCAGGCGTTTTAGAAACAGCAACTACTTGTGTCTGCTTTCCTGCATTTTCTATTCCCACAAACCGGTCGTTGAAAACCCGAAAATTGAAGGTGGTGTCATTAATCCTCCATAGCTGAAAAATATATGAATATATTGTTTTTTTATCAAACAAATCATATAAATGTCTTAAATACAAGGGGTTGGGCAAGTTGATCTATACTCTAAAAAGCTCCCTGTCTGAAACAATAGTTTGGTCAGCAGCTAAAGGTGTTCCTCCACCAGATTTAGCACTCAGATATTTCCCATTTGTTACTGATTTGAACTGAAGTGGGTTTCCATCCTGATGAAACAGCGACCCAGAAAAGAAGATAATAATAATGAAAAGGCAGGAATGATGAAACAGAACAATCAATGCAATATGCAATGAAAATGAGGGAGATAGTTAGTTGAACATTTTCACATACCAAAAAATCATTGTTGACAATGCCATCAAAAAGAGAAGGTTTAATCCATCCCTCTGTAACCAACCAACCTCCAAGATTAACTGCTTTGATACCAAAATCATATTCATGACTAACTTTCCCACTAGTAAGACAAAGCAGACATGAAGAAAAGATCCAAACGAGTAGTTGCTTCTTCTGTGAGAAAATTGCCATCTTGCTATATTCTAATTCTACTAATTAATTTCAGCATAATTAGTTGCTGGTTGTCATGACTAGGTCTGCATTTATCCTGGAATTTCACGTGCACCATTTTTTGCATATAATATTTGTCATAACATTTAAAAACTTTTGATTGTTGATCAAGTGGGAAGGATTATTTATCTTATCCATCGATTAGTTTATTCAATCCAGCCAAGGAACTTTTTTTAAAATAAAAAGAACAAGACAGTTCGTCAAAATGGGGCAAAAGAAGTAATCCGAGTTGCTCAAGCTCGTATGAGCTTAATGAAAATGAAATCATGCTTTGATCAGTTTAATTATCTCTCATGGGCACCTGTTATTGACCTTAAGTAATAACCCCTTTTATTAGGAAGCAGGATTGGACATATATATACTTCGAATTCTTTCTTATATTTTCTATACACAAAAACATGATTGCAGCTGTTATTGACCTGCATGCTTAGCTGTTCAGTGCCGGTCTACTTTTGCAAATTGCAATTATTTAAATTCCGGCTCCAATAATTTAGTGACGAACAGAAATATGGAGTAACGTTTAAGGAAACTTTTCTTTTCTTTTCTTTTTTTTTTTGAGTATTTCCTTTTTTTTTAAATGTAATGGTGTAACCAAGGTATCCCATGTTTTTTTTTTCTTTTCTTTTTTCAAAGGGAATACATACAACTAATTGGGGGGGAGGGGAATGGGAAGGTAAGGGTTTGAACCCCTACCTCCTAGGTGAACTTTTTAAGGTTTTAGCTATTAGGCCAAGACCTCAAGTTTGTATCCCATCTCTTTTTGGCATGAAATTAATTCCTTTTGGATCGGAAGTGTGAGTTAAATTCCCCTCTCAATAAATAGATTTTAGAGCATCAAACTTGTATTCTCATCCTTATCGGCGTGGAGGCTACTTATCATCTCAATCAATTACTTGTTGGTTAAGGAACTCTATTATTATAAAAAAAAAGAGGCCGAAAGCTATTAGCGACCTATGAATAATTAAATTACGAGCATATGCCAATCATGTCCTGTTGAAGTAGAGTCACAAGTTCCTTAGGAGGGTCTTCCAATGTCCAAAGTCATTGATCAAAATCTTGGACTAAATCACTTATAGCATGTTTGGTTGGGGTGAATTCCCAATTCATTACAGCCCAATCACGAGTGGGCCCACTTTTCAGACGTTTGGTTCAATTTTTGCGCCGAATTGCAAAATCCGTTTACAGCACAATTCCGCTTGGACCCGTAATTGCAAATCTTAAATTTTTGCTCCGATTTGTAATTCAGCGTTTTAAGGAATTTGAGATTATAATTTTCCTTCCAAAATTGTCCCTCCTCATCTATTCCATTTACAAAAGTCTCCACGACAAAACCTAACCCAAAACCTAATTTCTAACACTTCTCCTTCTTCAGTCGCACTCTCCATTGATGAAGATGAGTCTTCATTGAGTTTTTGCTGCTATTGCATCAGCCGAAAAACCATCTTCTTCTTCTTGAAATTCTTTCTTTCTTTCATTTCTTTGTTTGGTGATGCTAAAGTTTGCCTCTTTGTTAATCGAAAAACTATCACACCAGTGCTAATCGCATCTTCCTGGTAAGACGCTGATTCAGTCTTCCTCTTCTTGAAATTCTTTCTTTCTTTCACTTCCTTTTGTGTTTGGGTTCCTCTTCTTCTTCTTTTTTCTTATTTCGTGGGTTTGTTGGGTGTGAAAAATTATGGAATTGGTGTCATAGGTCACTGCTTGCCGTCGACGGCCTCTTTCTACAAAGACAAAAGCTTCCCTTTCACTTTCAACTTTAAAAACAGATGTTAGTTCTTACTTTTCTTGATCTTGTTCTTTAGGTTGGATTATTGAATTTTTTTAATTAATTTTGTATTTGAAGTTTTTCCTGCTGTTGATGTATCCATTTCTTTGTTGTGCTTTTTTGGGTAAGTCGAAGGGGTTAAGGGTGCACTGATTTCCTCTCTAATAACATTTCACTAGATTTTTCTTCATTTGTGTTGCCAAAAAAAAAAGATTTTTCTTCATTTGTATTTGAGATTTTCATCTTCACCGACATATAAATTCAACCCTTTAAAAAAAAGAAGACAACAAGAACCAGAAAAAAAAAAGAGTCTTCTTCTCTTCTGTAGTTTTAAACAAAAGGGAATTTTTTTTTCTTAAATCCCCATTTGATGAAATTTCGTTGATTTTGAGGCTGGTTTTACGTTATCTCTCCATCTCCAGCTCTGCTCCTACAAACAAGGTACTGTTCTTCTTTTTGTGTCTTTGTGCATCTAAGCCAAATTCATTAAAAATCAGTGGAACAAATCAAACAAAATCTAACTAAAAAATCCCATTTTTCTACTCTAAAGACAAAAAAGAAAGAAAGAAATATATATATATATATATATATTGCTTAATTAGATAAGCTACCATCATGGAAGCAATTATTAAATAATATATGTATTGATTGTCAATAAAATGGGACCAATTATATGTGGAACGTGGGTGTCACAAAAAATAGTACTACTCAGTATGAAGAGTGTCGATTCATGCTTGATGCTGCTTGCAAGGGACAACATGGTCACCAAATGGCCAGAAGATGCTGGTTTGAAAGGGAAAGTATTTATCCAAACCATACCTTAATCATTAAATTTATTTAATCTTAACTTTTGATATCTATAGTTCTATACTATATATTCCTATTGTTAATGTTTCTAACTGTTTTTTAATTTTTTTGATTAGGTTTGATAAGATTTCGATTTTCAAACAATTGATCCGAAATGGGTTTTGGTCAGTTTAATCTGGGTTTTTTTTATATTTTAGTATTAGATAGCAAAATAGGTAAATTTAACGAGAAAGAAGTGATTTCGAATGGAAAAGGGCTTACCCTTTATTACTTTCAGGTGTCGGACTCACTCAAACTTTGTTGTATGGAAATGTATTTACTTCACTTTCCTTTATTTCCTTCGAATCTTAAGACTGGATTATGCATGAGTGCATGAGTACATGAGTGTAACAATATGTTATGCAAATCTTGCTGCTATAATGTATCAATCTAATCATTAAAACTGGATTGAGTGCATGAGTGTAACAATATGGTTACCTATTTTGCAGTGATATGGCTCGCTTGAGTTTGGTAAGAAGTACTCAAAGGAGAAAAAGAATTTTAGCAATTCTGAAATTATGGTTAGAAATGTGTAATGTAGTGAGTTGGTTCTTAAGTTTACTCTCTGTTGTGTCTTCTACTTCTTTGAATAGTTATAGGCCAAGGGTTACATATGTCCTAGATTTTTATGCTAAGAGAGATTATATTAAGCGATTAGTTCATGATAACGATGACACATGTATTGCACAAGTCAGGATGAACAGACCCGCCTTTTTAAACTTTGTGAAATGTTACGTGATATAGGGGGTTTAAAGTCAACTAGGAACATGCTTGTGGATGAGCAAGTTGCAATATTTTTGCATATTATTGCCCATCATGCTAAGAATCGAGTCGTCAAACACAATTTTGGTAGGTCAAGGGAGACAATTAGTCGATGCTTACATAGTGTCTTAAATGCAATAATGCATTTACAAGGTCATTTCTTTAGAAAACCTCAACCAATTCCTGCAAATTCGACTGATCAGAGGTGGAAATGGTTCAAGATATATAATCTATTTTGTACTTATTATCAATTATATAAGATAGCTAATTACCTTAGGATTCTTCATAAAATTCCTTCCCTTCAATTGTAGAATTGCTTAGGTGCTTTAGATGGGACATATATCAAGATTAAGGTGCCAGCTGCAGATAAACCTAGATATCATACTCGCAAGGGTGACATTGCTACAAACATGTTAGGTGTTTGTACAAGTGATATGCAATTTGTTTATGCTCTTTCTGGTTGGGAAGATTCTGTGGCTGATGGAAGAGTTCTTCGAGATGCAATTAATAGGAGACATGGTCTAAAAGTGCCACATGGTAAGCTTTCATATTGAAAGGAGGGTTATGTTTATGATGGTTTACAATAAGTTGGTTGAATCTAATAAGTGTAAGTGTTTCCTTATAGGGTGTTATTATCTAGTCGATGCTGGATACACAAATTCTGAAGGATTTCTTGCACCTTTTAGAGGTCAAAGATATCATTTAAATGAATGGCGTCAAGGTCATCAACCAACAACTCTGGAAAGTAGGCAACTTAAACTCTTTTTGTGTATTACTTATTAAAGTAGGCAACTTAAACTGTTTTTGTGTATTTGTAGTTGAATGAAGGATTGAAGATAGTGATATTAAACTTGGCTAATTGAATAATTGTTATGGCAATGTGAATGTCCTGTATATGGAAAGACAATATAAGTATAGTTTGGTGTGCTAGTTTATGGCAATGTCAATGTTACTCATGTTTACATAAATATAGTCATTCCAACTTTTGTTTCCAAAAAGTTATTAGTTAACTTAAACCCACAATTATATACCCCACAGGTAAAACCAAAAGACAGAGTGAGGTGTCGACTTGCTTATCAAGCAGAGTGTTCTTAAACCAAAGCTACAGAAGTGCCCATTTTGATTCATAGTTTGGAGTCCTTGGTTTCACTTCTTTTCCAATCTTGTCACATAACTGAGTCTTTTAATTCTTAAACTAGTTTTAGAGCCAATATTCAATTCACTTTTAAGAGCTAAAGACAAATATGTAGTTGCTTTGCAGCCGGTTAAGAACATTAATAACAAGGAAATGGGGATACACATGGGGAGGTGACAGAGAGAAGAGCAATTAATAAAAAAAAAATGCTGATCTCATCTCATCAAAGAATTTTATACTCTAGAAAGTAAGGTGACCAACTAGTAAAATTACTTCCATTTCATATTTTGTACCTTCTAAAGTCTAGACATTCAGAAACAAGAAAGAATAACACATAAAATTTTCTTCTTTTCTTCAATAGATGAAACAGAAGAACATTGACATACCAAAAAACTAAGAATGTTCAATCAAGATAGTGACATATTTCTACTAATCAACTCCTGATGGGAGGCCTAAGACAACTATGCGTCAAAAGGGTAACAAAGATACAATATCAAGCTTAGGTTGTAATAAGAAGCTTCAATTTGAGCATGTATATAGAAACATTTCATATATTACTAAAATCAAATAATATGAAACCAACAGAAATATGATAATTGAACAATTATCCAACAGAAATAAACAATTATCCAACAAAATATCTAAAACACCAAATCCTACTAGATATTAGAATTGAACACAAACACATATAGAAATGAACTTAGCAATAAATTCTACTAACTTTAAATAACCCAACATAATTAGCCAAACTCAATAAATATTTCGCCTTCCATCGCTGCAGCCTCTTATTCCCTATCATTTCTGGCAGCCTCTTGTTGTCTCTTGTAAATCATTATCTCATCTAATTTTGGGAAATGAGGAAATTCCTGGTTCCTCACACAGCTACCCAAAGGCTAATCAAAGGAAAACATTCCATTAGTGTAGAATATGATGACCCTAAAACAAGCATAATATGGATTCATATTCAACATAACTATACCTCCACGGCAATCCACTGTTCATCAGTACCAACTACTTGATTTGTCTCAACATCGAAGGTAAATCCTTGCTCCAGCAAGTAGTGAATTTTTTTATAAATCCTCTTTAAGCTACGCAAATGGTTTTGAATTGCAGCTATTCCAGGATTTTTCATAGGACATTTGACATTAAACAATCGTTCAATGAGTTCAAAGTCTCGAAACGCACGATACACATTGCGATGCATACTGGTTTCAAAGCATTCAATAAGAGCTCGCTCCTCATCACAACTCCATCTCACGGGCCTCCTAACAGCTACATTGCCTACACCATTTCGTCCAAACCGATCCATAGCTGAAAAATCGAAACAATTCTGGTTATTGCCATGTGATGTAGTATAAATTAAAAAAACAAGCAGAAAAAATGATATATAATTACAAAATGAGAAACCCATGTCTCTCCATGACAATTTAACTCAACGACACATCATGCTCACAATAGAGTTCAGCCATGTGAGAAAAAAAGGAAAAATTCTTAACTCAAAATCTTTGAATCATAGAAAAATAGTTAGTGAAAAAGAAAAATATCCACCCTTCAAAAATATTGTTGAAAATTGCTGAACTAAATTAATTAATTCCACCCTTCAGAAATACTAACATTTACACCAATTTCCAGTTCTAACCACACCTCTTATAGATATGCAAACAATAGTAACAATTTATATTAGAGCAATGCGGGCTTGAGGGGAAAGCACTAATCAGTGTTCAAAATCAAACCCAATTCACGTTATATACACATTTATTTGGTTGGAACAAAAATGATGAGGCATGTAAATGTAAAAGTTGGGCGGCAGTCAGTCAATAAGAAATAGCCATGTCCCAATAGGAAGAGGCAGGTGGATGGTTATTGTAAGAAGATTGTTTTGGCCGTTGAAGTTGAAAGGCTCATCTTTGGAGTTTATGGAGCATGAGTTGGGCTTTGATGAATGGAATGACTATCTAAAACTTGAAAATATCAGTAAACAATAGACAAGTTTCCTTATCATTTAGCTTCTGTTTGATCAACATAAACAATCTAAAATAGATAGGTAGAAGAAAAATATGCAAAACTCATCAAAACGAAATTATATCGAAATCCAGTTTTACTCCTTATACGCAATTATTAAAGTATAAAAAGATATACATAAACACTTGAGAAAGAAAAAATAGAAGAAATTTTTATATATATCTTCAATTCTTCAGAGATTTGATAAGAAAAACAAAACCCAAGTGGAAATTACTTGTTCTTTTCCTCTTTAGACCACCCCAACAAAAACTAGTGATAAGATCTCCAAATATTTGGAGACCACATGGAATGAAAGTTACAGAAACACTTGAGAAAAACAATAGAAGAAATTTTTAATAAATCCACAACTTACCCGAGCAATCGATAGCGGATTTGCAAGGGGTAGTTTAAAAAAAATAAAGTAAGAAAGAAAGAAAGGGGAAGTAACGGTGGAAAGAAAGGGGAAGTTCATTGTTATATATATATATATATATATATATAAAATAAGCAAGAAACCCTAGAGTTATGGGTATTTTTGACATTTGTCAATATTTTTCTTGTTTTTCCATTACAATTCGGCCCAACCAAACATAGGAATAAAGCCAGCATTTACAATTCAGTACAATTCAATTCATTTGAACCAAACAATTGAAAAGTCCATTCAACACAATTCCAGCCCAATTCAATTCCCACTAAATTTAAATGCAATTACAGCCAAATTCATTACATTGAACCAAACATACAGTAAGACTGTCAGCGCACTTATTGTCTTCCCGTAACCTAACCTTCCTTGACAAGTGGTATACTATCACATACCGAGGTAAAATAAAGGTGAGAATCCGACACTCCTTGTATGACAAAGTTAACAACCACAGCTACATCCAACTCAATAGTTAGTTACTTGAGGCAGGTTCAATCATTCAGCCAATAACAATCCCTCTCCCTCCCGTATTCCCCATTACTCTGCCATCAAACTGTCAGTGGAGCCAATATTAAGCCCAAACATTTTTTTTTAAAAAAAAAAAGCAACTCATGTCCCTTTCTGGGCTTTAGAGGCTTAGACCAAACTCCAAAAAGAGAAGAGAAATATAAAACCCCACTAAATTCCAGGCCTGTCCCAATCTTAAGAATTTGGGCAGTCGGCCCATTAGCAATGAATTAAAAATTAAAAATTTTGGGTTCACCAGCTTTGCTTTTCTTAATTGAACGCGAAAAATAGAGTTGGGTCATGACACGAGCGTGATTGGTGGTGGAATAATGAAGAAAGAAAATGCTCTCGTCTTGTGAAAACAGTTGCGAAACACTAATAATGGCTTTTGCTTTGCTTGCATTGGCATCCTTCTCAAAAGACCCCCATGTGATCACCGACAACTGACAGCTGCAATCAATCACGACGAGTGTTATATCCTCTACTCTCTACCTCTTCATCTCGCCTCCATCCAACCAATAAAACACCGCCACCTCACCATCCTAACCCCATTTTATTTACTAAAACACCCTCTACATCCTTCCAATGTTACCAAACCACCACCACCTCTTTGAGGTGGCATCTCAAAATAGAAACCTTTATCATCTTATCTACCACACCTGAAAACACTCTCTTAACGCGGCTTAGCCAGTTTTCAATTTTCCCAATTTTTTTCACTTTCCTTTCAAATTTATTTATTTCCTTATATCACTCCACTTTATCATCACTCTCTCACTTTACCCTTTTTATTTGTTGCTTAGAAATTTAATCTGCAACTCTCCATATTCATTTTCCTCATCTCATTTCAAGAGAAACCCAGAAAAAGAAAAAAAAATGGCGAAAATCTTGTTGCTCATTGCACTATGTGTGCTCCCAGCTCTGGCTAGTGCAACACGCGGCTTGAACAAACCATTGACGGTGCAAGGATTCGTGCACTGCGACCGTTGCCGTGCTGGTTTCGAAACCCCCAAGACTAGAACCATGGCTGGTACTTTCCTTTTCTCTTCTTACTTCTTTCCTTTCTACTTTACCCTAAAAATCTTTACTATGTTTTAGGTCCGTATGTGGGCGCCATTGTTAGATCTGGTTTATTAGTTTGTGAACTTGTAGATCTGTGAGAGTTGTTTCATATCTTTTTGATGTTGCATGACTACAACTGAATTGAGTTACATGAGACACAAATTAGTGGAAGAAAGACCAAAGCTGACATGTTTTGACTGGAGGTTAACCGGTCTTTTCCTAGTGAAAACTCAGAAAAGTTCTAATCTTTAAAAAAAAAATTGGGAAAGGGTTACGAAAGTGTACTTTACAGCTTTTATCTACTAATATTTTGCCAAGTGGAGCAACAATCTTTGGCATGGGGGTGATTGTAATCTCTAGGCTATTTACAGGTGTAGTTTTTAAGCGAAAAGGTTGGAGACTATATGGATGGTTCCAATATGAAAGCTTTTTGCTCGTAGTTTTATGAACCCTAGTAACCAAATTTTGCTGGATCATGGTGTTATTATTAGCTGATCAAACCCATTGGCCGTTGGTATTTTGAGAAATGAATTTTAGATTTGAGTGTAATTTGTTGCCTCCTGGGGTGATCAATGTTTACAATTTGTTGTTATTTTTTGCTCTAAAATGTGGTTTGGTTTGTCTTGTGCTTGTGGTATGCAGGGGCTAAGGTTAAGGTGGAATGCTGTGACAGGGTGACTGGCCACGTTGTGTACAGGAAGGAGGGATACACAGATTCAACTGGACAATACAATATTCCTGTGAATGAGGATCATTTGGATCAGGTTTGTGATGCCGTTCTTGTGAAGAGCTCCCAGCCTGAGTGTGCGGAAATGTCCCCAGGCCGTGAACGTGCCCGTGTGGTCTTGACCAACTACAATGGCCTTGCATCCACCACCCGTTATGCCAATGCCTTGCACTTCTTGGCTGCTCAGCCTGACTCCGGCTGCACCGATATCATGAAGCTTTACCAGGAGGATGAGGAAAATCTGTAGAAATGTGGTTTGTCGAGTTAGTATCTTGCTGAGTCTAATTGATTAGTTGGCGAATGATATGATGATGTTGTCTGCTATTTGTTACGTGAATTGTTTTGTTATTTCTGTGTCTAGAGGATTTATATAACTTATTCTCTTTGAATCTATCACAATTCTATAAAAATATGCTCTAATGCTACGGCTTCTGTCTCGGAAGTATTTTGGGTAAATTTGCTGTTCTTTTTGTCTACCTTAAAATGATATATCCATTTTTCTCCAAACATTCATGGAATTCTGTGTTTCATTATTTCACTCAGAACAATAAGCCACTTCACTCCATAAAGCTGAGAAGCCTTTTGGCTGTTTATTAGGTGCGTTTTCAAGTACCCAAGCCAAGACTGATGAGATGATTGCAGGCATTCCTATTCATTGTAAAAATTGAATACTCGTAGGCAACTAGCGAAGTTGACAAGAGAAATACAAGAACCGATCAGTATTATTTACAGCTAATTCAAACATTGCATGTGCATCAAGAAGCAGTTCCGTGATTATTAGAAAATAATCAGAAACTTGGGAAAGTTAGTCTGCTTACAGCCTAAGGAGGGCATTAGATCAAAGTCAATTTTACTCATTAATAAGTGGAATGGATTCCTTGCCTAATGGTAGCATGAAAATGATTAGTAATAAATAATTGAAGGGTCAATTCTTAATTATATTCCTCAACTCAACAATTAATATTGGATGATGATTATTATTAGTATTAGTTTTGCTGAGAGTCAGACACATAATGGATGATTAAGGATGCCGGTTTTCATCAATTTCCCGCATCTGTTGATAATGCTAGCTGATCAGTCGTTTATATTAGTTTTGGCAAACGTGAAGGTATAGTCTATAGACTATTCACTATATATAGAGCCACCTCCAAGTCCAACGCGGTGGAATGGCTTAATTTGTTTCCTACTCCAACAGGCAACAGTTGGCTTAATTTGGTCAAAATACGCTGTTATGTTACCCAACCAAAGCTGTAGCCTGTAGCCTCTTCGTCCAATGACTAATGGGAATGGGGGAATACATACGTAAACGGAAAGTCTTTCCACCGCGTCGCGTGGGGGTAGTTGCTGAACTGGCTCTTCCACTGTCTGGACTTTGGAGCCTATTGGCCCAACTAAGCCATCGGATTAAAACCCCATGGACTCTCATCTCAATTACAACCCCTTGGGCCCTATAAAGAGTCCATGCTTTCTTCTGCCTTTTCTTTTGCATTGGGTCTTTAATTTTCTTAAGCTGAACAAGAAGATAGCATAATCTGTCTTGGGCTTTATCTTTTATGATTTATCACACAAACATTGTGGTACTCCAATCTCAAGTCTCAACAGAAATCATATTACTTCCCCTTCAAAAAAAAAATCATATTATTATATTACTATATCCTTTATCATCATGTAAATGTAAATATTGTGATAAATCAAGTGACATGGTAATGTGCCTAGTTTGTACTGTATTCGTTTGTAAATGTTTCCCGTTCTCTTCGTAATGAATACTTAAAATGAAAAATTAAAACTTTCTCCTTGATTTATTGGTTATTAGTATTTTGGAAAACAGGTAAGTTTTACAAGGTAAAACAAGATTGAAGATTGTATGTATGTAGGGACAATTAATGAAGACTCAAGGATGCAATGAACTTTTCTTAACTTGCCAAGGAAAGAAATCATATATTATATACTATCTTGGACAAAAACACAAGCAATAGTGTATAACAATAGTAATTGCTTCAATTCCAACTCCAACTGTTGATTGGGAGAGTCTAGACAGAGAAGCACAAGGAAAATGCCAAAGCATATTCTTTTACACCTTATTACAGCCAAGAATCATTAAACCTTGCTTCAAGTTTTTGCGGCATATGCATATTACCAAGAACAAATGGAAATGTGCACCTTTTTTGACCTTGATGGTCAAGACCTCAATTTTTGAAGATCTAATTTGACATTTGGGTAGGTAGGTGAGGTTTTTGGTATGAGAAAAACTTGCATGACATAAGCACGTGTAAGATCAATCAAATTCCACAAAAAGAAGGTGGAGAGGAATGCCAATGGAGTTAGGTGGCATGAAACCTGAAGAGTTGCTTTTGTTTTTGCTTTTTTCTTTTAAAGGGTTTAGTTTGGTTTAGTATTTAATTTGAATTTAGAGTTAGGAGAGAGTTTGGTCCTTACAATCACATGAAGGGTTGTTAAGAATTTCTTCACCAAGTCTCAAACTTGTGAAGCCATAACAAGTGAAGAGGCAATGAGGCATAAACATAACCAATTTTTGGGGTTCATTTAATCATTGATTTTGTTCACCATGTGTAGTTATTGAGTCACCAATTATAATATGGCATATGGTCCCAATATATTAAAATAAACCACAACTTGATTTAAATCAATATATACAAGTTGTTCGGTTCGCGCGTTGAACGTTAAAAAATTTAGATTGTTTAAGAATTACTTCTATTGAAACATGATCTAAAATTTATTACATATTTCTAAACAACAACTATTAATCTATAAATGGAAAACTGAATTTACTTGAAACATATTATATCATCTAAATTGTAAAGCTTGCTTATATAATGTCTACTGTTTAAAAACATACAATACCTAAATGATTAACCTATTTTTTATCTAGTATCACAAAATTAAAGTCTATGTCAATTGGAGAAAATAATTGCATGTCTTAAGCCATTCTAAATGAACTTGAACTAAGTAACGATTAATCCTATTTCTTTATATAGTTAATGCAAAGTTCTATTTAATTAAAAAAGTAGTTAGTATAGATGAAAGATTAATTTTCTCTATATCACCAATCATAGATTATTTAGCTTTTTAATACACTAAAGAGGAATTCTCCTAACAATAAATACGTCAACACTAATGATTCCCCAAAACGGTTTCAAAGGACTTGCAATTACCAAAATGACCAAATAGGTAAAGGAAAGATAAAAATCTAGTTTGGACTTTTCTATAATTTACCAAGTGTGAAAAGACAAAAGATGACAAAATGCTGGCTCCTCATCAATCCTGATTTAGAGCATTTAGTAATTTCATTGGGTGTTTCAAATACTATTTAGTATATATTTGATTCTTTCAAATCTTTGAAAACCCAATTCTCAAACCCAATTCTCAAACCCAAACTCAACAAATTTTGTACTACTATATATATTGAGAAAATATTTTCCATGTGGAACTTTGAAGAAAAGAGCTACTACTACTATAGATTGAATCAAATTTGATCCATAATTCAATAATACAACAAATTCACTCAAGAATTCAATCGTGTTTAACAGAATATATGAATTTGGGCATCTTCCATCAAATGAGGAAAGGAATATAATAAAAAATTATATACCTTGAATTATTTTTTTTTTAAAAAATATATATATATAATTTCTTGCCAAAGAAAAAACAAAATAAGAGAGTGAAAATCATGAAAAACCCCAAGAAATTTTCTTGTCATTATAGTTGTTCCAAAAGTGACCACATCTGAACAAAACTGCAAAGACAGCAACTACCACGATTGTTTCTATAAAACCTGGTGAGCACTTTACATAAACTGAAATAACTCAGAGTTTCCCTCTTTCCCATTTGTGTTTGTTTTTGTTCTTTTATGTATTGAAATTGACATGTGAGACAGAGTTGTAAACTTTGATTACTAGACTTCTCCATCTCCTTCTCCGTCAACTTTTTCTTTCGTATTCTCTTGCAATAAACTCTGCCCATATTCGCGTTTTTCCCCTTCGCCTCGGTTTCTTCGCTATTGGCCTATATAAACGCAAAGGTCAGTTTTTTACATATACCCAACAAGGCAAACAACCTCTTTTCTTTTCCGGCATTTCATTTTGTGGTATCTGGGTTGTTGTCTTTAAGGTTTGGTTTCATCTTGTTCATCATTTTTGTCTCATTTTTTGGATTGATGTTGTTCTGAAAATTTTAGTGTTTATTTGATATATGGAAGAAAGGCCGATATGGGTGATGTTAAATTTGAGTTTTTGATTGGGGTACCCTTTTTGATTCTTGGATCTGTCAGATTATATTTTCCAATATGAGTTGTTTCCAATATTAGTGTGTTTATGATCGACTTCTTTAAATCTTTGGCTGCATACAAATTTATCTTTTCTATATTTTTTTATTCTCAAATGAATGACTTTTCTAGTGTCTAGTAATTGGGTAGTGATCCTAGAGAGGTGGATCATGTTTCCTGAGCATGTTGCTTCTCTTTAAATAGTTGCTGGAGCTTATGAAATGATTATGTTCTTAATCCGCTTTAACCCTGATTTAACTATTGGTTTAGAATGAATAAAAACCCTTTAGTGGCATAATACTGGCATATTCTAATCTTTCCAATTAACACCTTCTTAATCTAGCTATGGAAAGGCAAATACATTATTCTTGAGCATATGAGCAGTTTGTCCGCAATGTTGACTTTTCTCCTGTATATATGTGCTTCATGTGGATGTTGTTCTTAGATTGGTGCTTGTTTGTCTTGAATTTGCAGAATGGCCAATGCTATGTTGCACCAATCAGTTGGAAGTCTTCAGCTTCTTGGCAATTCTGGCATTCATGGTGAAGTCGGGAACAATTCAGTAAGGTTGTTTCCTAAAGGTTTTAAGGTGCAAATTGGGTTCTCAAAAGGAGGGACTTATAGTTCTGGAGAGAGGAAGTGTAGTATTCGAGCCTCGGCTTCTCAAACTTCTGTTGTTAATCCTGTTTTATCTCCCTCAAATAATGACACCCATGAATCTCGCAAGAAATCAAGTAAGAAAGACCATTATAGAAATAGTTTCTTTTTTAATTAGTGAATAAACGGACAACTGCATTATTGTTTCTTCATGATTATATATGCTCAATCCAAGTGCAATCTATTTAGCCTTTCTTCACTAGTTGCTTAGGTAGCACAACTCCTAATTTCTCAAATTGCAATGGCAGAATACAAAAGCACATTGATTCCAACTGATGCAAGTGATGTGGTATTTCCTCATAACTTGGGGAACAAAGTTTGGTTCAACTTTTTGAAATCTTCTGACATTCTTATTCCCTGTCATATTCATTGCAGATGAAGCAGCTTTGATACTGATTCGCCATGGTGAGTCTTTATGGAATGAGAAAAACCTGTTCACCGGTTGTGTTGATGTGCCATTAACCAAGAAGGGGGTGGAAGAGGCAATTGAGGCTGGCAAGAGAATCAGCAACATACCCGTCGACATGATATACACATCAGCCCTCATTCGTGCACAGATGACTGCTATGCTAGCCATGACTCAGCACCGGCGCAAGAAGGTAAGTCGAGGAAATATAAATTTTAAGGTCCCTATACTTTAGATACTAGTGAACTGCATGGTGATACAGGGCAACTGATGCTGTCATCATAGGTCATCGATAAAATCATTGATGTGGTTAAATGGTTTTGAAGCTCTTTTAAACCCCCATATTTACATACTAAATGTCCAAGAGTGGTATTTATTATTATCTTGATTGATGGCCTATTAAAACCAACCTTTTGGCAGGTGCCAATTATTATGCATAACGAAAGTGAGCAAGCAATGGCATGGAGTCAAATATACAGTGAAGACACCTTAAAGCAGTCAATTCCTGTTATAGCAGCTTGGCAATTGAATGAAAGAATGTACTTGCCTGTTCTTTTCCTCTGTATCAATGTCATATTGCTTATGAATTTCTGATTGTTCCCTTACTTCTGTCTTAGTTTTTCTCGGTAATCTTTCATGAATGATTTATGTGCTATCTATCCTCTGTGCAGGTATGGGGAATTACAAGGTCTTAATAAACAGGAAACTGCAGATAGATTTGGGAAGGAAAAAGTTCATGAGTGGCGTAGAAGTTATGATATACCTCCACCTAACGGGGAGAGTTTGGAAATGTGTGCTCAAAGAGCTGTTGCCTACTTCAAGGAGAATGTAACTTCTATATCTGGCTTTATCCGATATCTAGTGATATTAGCATTTTGTCACTGCTTAAGGCCTTCGATAACTTTAGTGATTCAAGTTCTTTAGCATGATTTATTTGCACCTGACAATGAATATATGATTTGCAGATTGAACCTCAACTTCTAGCTGGAAAGAATGTCATGATTGCTGCCCATGGAAATTCATTACGGTCCATCATTATGTATCTTGACAAATTAACCTCCCAGGAGGTATAGACCTTTACTTTGTTCCATTCAGGATGTATTCAATTTTCCTGATGCTTTTCTTTTAACATTAAGATTATATTTCACTTGTATTCTTCATGAGACAGGTTATCAGTTTAGAACTATCAACTGGGATACCGATGCTTTACATTTTTAAAGAGGGAAAATTCATTAGAAGGGGAAGTCCCGTAGCTCCGACTGAGGCCGGGGTCTATGCTTATACTAGGGTACGTAACTTCCTCAGAGAATCATTCATGATCTGTTTTGGAGCTGTATAAAGTCATTTAGTCTACTGCTTCCTTTACATGCTTTTACTTCACAAAGTAGGAAATTGAGAGGTCAATTCTTACAATATAAAACATTTTGGGTGATCCTATTGTAGAAACAAGAAAAGTACAATGATGCCCTCCACTTCTTAGCATAACATGTATATAAATCTTTAGTTTGAAACCATTAACATGTCAATTCTTATGATGCTGAAGTAAAATTATACTTGCTTTGTGAAGTGACCTACTGAAACATAATTGTACTGGGAAACAACCTGATTGATATGAGAAAGCTTCTCAATTGAATTATTAGGGTTTATATTAATCTGGAGATTGTGCTCTATGTTGTTACTCTTCAGTACTGTAGGTACCTTAAAAGGAAACCCAAGATGAGTTGCAGTAGAATTAATTATTACTATATTCTATATATATCTTGTTTTTGTGGGGACTCATCTTATTCTGACCTTTTTACCTGGAATTGTCAAGCTTTATATTGGAGACTAATACATCTGAAAATCGAATTTTTGCAGAGATTGGCTCAATACAGACAGAAATTAGATGAGATGATGTCGAATTGAATTGTTCTTAAAAATACAGGTAACACCAAATTCTGGCTTTTATTACAACTTTCTGTGTATTAGCCTCCTCAAATAATTTCACTTTTTCGCCCTGTTTTACAGAGGCTTCCCCAGAGCATTGTTGGTTATAATGTTGGTCCATTAGCTCGGTTTTAGCTGCCGTTCCAGTTGATTTTTCGTTCGGGTGCGCTGCAGCTGACCAACTAGTTGCAAAGTCCCTGTTTACATCCAACTTTTGGTTAGGTGTCTGTTGAAGATAGCGAACATTCACACCCTGTAATAGATATACAGAAATAAGACTTTCTTTTTCTTTTCTTTTCTTTTTTTTTTTCTTTTTATTTTTCATATTCTTTTAGATGCTTTTAAAGATTTCAGAAATTTGTTCTTTGTATTAAGAAAATATGGACTGCAAATTTAATGTTTCTTTGGAGTGCGGTTATAAGAAGTTTATTCCTGGGTCTCTATCTGTCTATATTTGCAGTCTGAACGTAATGTAAAGAAAAAGGGAAGATGGTTCATTGTATTTTAAAATCCCCAAAGGCCGATGGCCAAAAAAAAAAAATCCCCAAAGGCCAACAGACAGACAGGGGAGCTAACAAAAATACACCTAACACAGGGATCAATGGATTGTACAAATCCCCAAAGGCCGCCATGACCTAAATGCTTAGACGAATATCCTGATTGAACAAAGCATAACAAAAATTCACCCACGTTGAGCATTTGATCTGGTGGTGGAGTGCTGGTTTTTTTGTTCTAGTGACTAGGGTTCAATTTCTAATAATATCAAGTAACGAAAGAGAGATGGATGGAAAATTTTGATTTAAAAAGGCATGTTTGGAAAGTGAAAAGACCTTCCATGGTTTGATTAGATTATATTCTAGATTATATTCCATGTTAGATTATTTTCTTCAAACTTTCTTTCTAACTTCAAATCCTCTGAAACCTTTAAGCTAAAACCTCAAAATTTCAAAACAATCTTGAAGCAAATTATGACGGATTTCATTCGTGACAGAGGCAAAGGATTGAATAAATAAATAATTAATATATTAATAATTATTTTTAAAAAAAGAATATACTAAATCAAGCCAATCACCAATAATAATTATCATAAACCCTATATTGACCATACCTAATAATAATTATCATAAAAAAATCATAATTTTAAAATATTTTTTAAAAAA
>AWUE01016094.1:0-45083 GCA_001974825.2 Corchorus olitorius | reverse complement strand
GGGACGCCTCATCTTAAAAAATAATTATTTTAAATTATTTTTTTAAAAAATTGATCTAGTCGCGAAGGCTGGGGACGCCACCCACCGTGGTGTGACACCCCCTGGGGACGCCACACCACGGTGGGTGGCGCCCCCTGGACCCTGAGGACGCTTCTGCGTCTGAATCAAATTTTTTTTTTTTTAAAAAAAAAGTTATTTTAAAATAATGATTTTTTATAATAATTATTATTAGTTAGGGGTCAATATAGGATTTATGATAATTATTATTGGTGATTGGCTTGAAAATTTGAGATTTTTAATTTAAAGGTTTTAGAGAAAAATGAAGCAAAAGGCAAAAAAGGAGGACAATAGATCGTAAAAAGGGGCGGTATTTAACAATCCCCATTATATTAGGTTTCCTATTTTCCTTGATAGGTACGGAAATACTTTCTCATGGAAGAGTGAAGACGTAAAGAGAGTTTTTTGTCACCCATAAAAAGTGTAAATTTCGTTAAAATTGGATTAAGGAAATAAACCAAACCATTGAAACTACATTCTATGGATTTTAATTGTTAATTTCCTAAAGTTACTCTCTCTAAAATTACTCTCCCATGGAAATTTTAATTAACAAACACCTCTCATTTTGCCAATTCCTAAGGCCCACAAAGTCACCTAAACCCTTTTAAAATAGCCCATAATTTAATGGGTAAAATGAGCACTTAAAATCTAAATCGGGTCCTTCTAGGGCCACTTCCAGTGTTAAGAAACCAATATAAATAGCCCTTTGGGTCAAGGGAGGGGCCATATATATTTATATTTTTAACATATAGATTATAGAATCGGTGAGCTTCCCTGTCTTGTTGAATGTTGAGAATGTCAAATGGATGAAAATGACAATGTCTTTTTCACATGATAAAAATCAACATAATTAAAACATGGTGGATTGTTCTTAACCTTTAGCGCCTTTGGAAAAACAAATTTGATCTCTTGATCTTATACTATTCAATGATATTAATATTCGTAGTTTTATTCAAAATATTCAAAGCTCAAAACAGGAATGAGCATTATTGTATCCTTCATATGAAGTACATACATGGTTCTTAAGTGTCAAAACATAGGTTTGAACTTAAAACCCTATGTTGAGCTAATCAGGTTTAAAGATATTGAAGATCAAAGAGTTAACTTGAAGAGGATATAAACAAGTTGTTACTGAAAAATACATTACATTAACTGGAGGAAATCCATTCAACGGAAGTTCAAAATGCCAATGATACATGAGAGGTGCTCTATTTGACTTCATATTTCTAACTAAACAGTGAAACAGTCAGCAGGGTGGCGCATACAGTTAGATCATCATAACTTATTACCTCCACAAACACAGGCTCCGGCTTCTCGCTCCTCTAGCTCTATTGAACTTCCTTGGAGCCATTATCATTGCCTTCAGTAATTAAGGCACCCTCATTGGGAGAGAGGCCTTCTGAATCTGAAACATGACTGGGGGAACTGTCCACCTTGTCGTTGTCAGAAGTATCAGAGTCTGTTTTTAAATTGACAGAACTCAAATCAATGGGAGATGTCGGTGCAGGTTCTGGAGCTTCTGATTGAGGATTTCCCCTTGTCCAAAATGCGGGAATCCTCTTGTCATCTTCTCTCATCCTCTCGGCATACTTATTGATGTTGAAACCTGAATCATCATTTCCACCAAATGCAGATTCCAGCTTGTCCATATCAAAGAGATCTTCCATTATTTTCTTGGAATTGGGATCATCAGAGTAAACAAATTTTACTTTGTTTTGGGTCTTAGGTTCTAGAAATGGTTTGGCTACCTGCCAAGGAACAAATTCTCAATATTATACCTACCTCACATGAGCAGAGACTAACATACATCTTAATAGTTTTTAAACTAAAACCCAAATAAAACTGGCGTTGCACGCCGCCAGAGATACTCAAGACGAGACATAATGTCTAAGTAATATAAGGAGGGCCTTGCAGCCATAATGGAGTCAAAAGACCAAAATGCTATGCATAGCCAGATCTAAACATTGGAATAAATTTTAGATTGCAGTCTGAAATGTTTGAAACTAGCATCTGCTGAAGATGAAAAAAAAAAACAAAATGTGTTACCATCCAGAATGGTTCGAAGAACTTGGGTGGGTTGTATAGAATTGCCACACCTAGACGCTCCGGGTAATGATCTTGTAAAACATGAGCTGTTTCCCGCGTCACCTTCAATGAAATATGTGACATGTTGTAGCCCTTGAAATCGATCAACCAGACCATCTGTTCCTGGTCTGGTGGAAGATTTAAAATTGCATTCTCCATGCAATAAACCAAATACCTAATTTGTCCTTTCACTGATTTTGAATTCTGCAGTCAAAACAAACTCAATTAACTTGTAAAGGAAAACCAGCATGAAGCTAGTTAAACATATATCTTTTACTTTGTACTTATTATCTCTTCATGGTTGACTTGCACAATTATACAAACTTACTAACCCGTAAGGGAATCAAACATATCATTTGACTAAAATTATTGGCAAAGAAAGAAAAGCGGGTGAGTTTTTGTTTTCCTCATTAGTGGCTTAAGAAGGATAGGAAACTCTTATCATTGGGACAAAGATGGACATGAACATGACCAAAAATTTTAAGTAGATCAGGGTTTATTTTATATATGCATCCTTTGTTTCTTTATTTATTTATTTATTTATTTATTTCACTGATGTAGGATAATCTTCACAGATGAACTCTAACACCTTTCACTAAAACTTGCATCCCTTTTTATGTAGTAACAATTTACATATTGTGCATAAATAGAGGTAAGGATGCCGAATGAAACCTGGCAACTAGGTCTCATGACAAGAACTGTTCTTCCATGCTTGTCTATATAGTCTGATCTGTATATCTTCCCTGTCTCTGCTTCATGAGCGACCTCATCCTACATCATAAGAAAAGGAAGACAATGTAAAAACACTATATCTCAAGAAAAAGGACAACCTGAACAAGCTGTTTATTCACACAGAACAGAAAAAATCCTGACCTACCAAGTGACCAGAGTTGAACCCTAATAAGTAGATTGCCATGGGGTTACTATCTAAGGATTAAATACATAGGACTTATGTTCCTAATTCCAGGAATCATTATGAGTGGTAAAATTGAAAAAAATGCAACCCCTAAGAAAGACCATCAGGCCTTAACTGATTGCCAATAGCCTAGTTCGACAACCTTCATTTAAATTATTTTATTAATTTTTATTTTTTTTCCCGAAGGAAAGCCTGTTATACGCAGACAGCAAAGTCCAATCCTGCATGCATTTGGTGTTTCCTACTCAAAACTACAGATAAACAATCGGAAGATGGATTGTAGCATACCCAGCGAATCTCTTCAGGCTTGAATTCTGCTCTCCACTTTAATGATTCTTTCAGCATTTTAGTTGCCTTTTTTATATTCCAGTTCCGTGCCCTTAAATACCTTGTGATCGCTGCATCAGAACAGTAAATGGCCAACTTCTCAGGCAATGGTCCTATCAACTTTCTTATTTCATCAATCTGCAAAAATCAAGAGGTTCATAGAATTACACCTCAAAAATCCATGTAGCTTTTGCTGGCTTCAACAATAAAAATCTATGAAAGTTAAAATGATAACCCATAGGACACCGGGGAGGGGGGATAATATTAACAAATATACCTTTGCCTGCTGCTCTTCAGATGGTACAGACTTCTCATAGCCATTTGAAGATGATTTTTTTAAATCAGCACTCATAGTTTAAAAGATGTCTCCCTGTATGTTAACAATTAAATGCCTCAGATGTGAAGTACCATCAATCTTGATGTCGCTACTACTACTAATTTTATGTTTCAACTGCAAGCTTGTGCAAGGAAACGCAAGACAATCATCTTATTCAAAAGAGAATGAGAAATTGCATAAGATTGTAGGGATAAAGAATTTCTTCTGCCACTCTAGCTGATAAAAGTTTTTCCTTTGCAAACCTTTTGTATAAATGAAACGAACTATCAAAATAATTAAATTGTTTCGCATATGTTTGTTCATTTACATAAATTTTTCAACCCTGCCTTAAACATTAGCACCATACTTTACATCTTCTAAATAAACCATTTATATCCAAGTCTACAGGAGACTCAAATTGCAGAGCTCTTTCCGTAGACGAATGGAACGAATTTTATTTCTTTTCTTCATTCTTTCTAATTTAATTGAATCTAGGAACCATTCTGTAAGACCCTCTCTGAATCATAGTGATTTCTACCAATTACCACAATAGAGAACAAAATCACTGAAAATTCGTAAATGATCTCATTAACCAACCATGTGACTTCAGCTACACTCTACTTCAAATTGGATCGTAACAAACAAACTGTGTAAAACCCGATTGCCAACCCATAAAAGCTCAGCTCTTCATTCAGCTAATTATCATCTATATATTAAGATATAAAACACATAGATATTATCAAATTCGACCCACATTAACTTAAGCTTTGCTTACTTACTCCCCATCCCTCACTCCCTCTTTATTTTCCCCCCTTTATTTGGTCCAACCAAGAAAAAATGAAAACAACCAATGTGGCAAAGCTTCTCCATCTGGGATTTGGAAAAATCAACCAAAAAATCTCAAACCAATTATAGTTGAATTGCCTAAATCACATTAATTTGAGTTGATGACAAATTTAATCCGTAGAATATTGTTTTTTGGATATAAAACAGTCAAATATAGACATGAAAAGATAAATACGAAGACCAAAAAAAAAAAGCAGCATTTGTGGTAAAAAAAAAGGGAGCAACAAACCTGACTGAAACAAAGGAATGGATCTTCAAAAGGCAAATGCAGAGAGACAACTTCGGAGGGTGCAAAGTGCAAAAACAAAAATCTGAGAAAACATAGAGAAAGGGTCAACCCTCTGAAAATGGTATCCGTTAAAAATAGGAAAGGAAAGGAAAGGTAAGGGGTGGGTTGCTTGCCTTTCCTTTTGATTGTTTTGATGGAATATTACTTGGATCCACTCATATGCAATCAATTTAAGAAACCGGGAAATTTGGGTTCCTCCTTTCCTTTTACCACCATTTTTTAAAAATTATTTCTTGGCCAGAATCAGTAAAATTTTGATTACTTTATAATGTTTGGACTTTTTTGGGTCAGCATGGTGGTAAATGTCAGAATTGGACAAAAGTATGATTCAACTACCCTCTGATATTTATATGACATGAGGGTAGAATTGACCTTTTGAAACAGAAAAATATTTGGGAAACCAGACAATAAATATACTATTGCTCAAGGATACCATTCATAGATGATATCAGATAAGATTATTATTATTATAATAATAATAATAATAACAATGGATAACAGATGCCCTTTCAAGAGTTTTTAGATCCCATCAGAGTTCAGACCTCCATTGTTAAGAAGCAAATAAATGTTTTAATTAATTAGAGTATAATTAAGTTTCAAATCTCTTATCTTATGACAGCAAAGCTTAGAACATTGAGACATTTTTGTGGCACCCACCAACTTTTCAATCCTGTCGGTATGGACTACAAGGCACGTGCATGAAGAGTAATAGGACAAATAATGTCCAAACAAGAACAAGTTTCAAAAGCTCATATTAATTAATTTGATTAATAATTAGTGGTTAATTCAAACTAAATATAAAACGATGATAAATTTAAGCATGTGATTAGTGATTTAGTTCATATTACTTGGTGAATTCCAGATGTTTTGATTCCCATTACCTTCTCACCCCTGGCATCATCCGAAATGGGCATCATTTGAACTTTGTTCCATTTTTCACCGTTTTTCTAGCAAGTTCAGAAAACAGAGCAATAAGGGTTCACCCGAAAGCAGAGAAAATGAGAGAGTCATAAGAAAGAATTCTATGATTCCATAGCTGAAGGTTGTATGTACACAAAGTCAGTCAATACCCCTATGTTTTCCTTATACAAATTCTGTACTCTTCTTCCTTCTCTATACAGAATTTAGGAGGAAAAGGAAAGTCATTTTTTCTACCTACTACTTTTGCCTTGGAACAACAACAAAGACAGGGAAAAAGAAAATGGAACAAAAGAAAGAATATTTTTTTAGCTAATCAACCGGTATGAATCTTTGCAGATCCGAAAGTAAGTTACCATTGTGCTTCTGCACTTTCAAAGAATGTACACAGCAGCTTCCAACTGTGTCCTACTCGTACTCGAAAGTTCGCATGCATTTGTAAATTTGATGAATGTACAAAGCATCTTTGGAGTGTCGCTGATCATAACTTGAACACGTCCCAGAACTGAGGAGTCAGCCTGCATATTATGGAGAGTGAGAGAGATATAGAGTCAACAGGCACAAAAGACTGGGATGCCGGGCCCAATTGTATCCATCAAGACTTCATCTGTGTGATGGCAGATAGGGACAGTTTGCTCTCAGTTTCATTCAAAGAGATCTTGGTTGGGCAGAAAGGTCCTTTTCGCCAACATTCAATTCCTGGATTGGACAATCATTCATAATCATAAGTAAAAACAATGATAATGAACATGAATGAAAGTTTATTTTAGATTAAATTAAAAGCTGTTAAATGTTATGCACATGATGTCATACTGAAGATGATGACAGTTTATTTCTCACCTTCGAAGCATGTAAGCGGGTGGATCTAGGGTTTGATCATACATCCTACCCAAAAATCATCCACCTTCTTGCAAGATCTCAGGAATCAATTTCGCAGACACAAACTTTTGACAAATATAAGCATCCAGGTCTTGAGCATAAAGTTCATTGGTGCCCCTTGTGATTCTTGTTCTTCTTAGGCCAATCATTAGACAGGACTCTGGCACCAACTTGCCACAAGTTGTGTATAGCTGAACAGATTAATACCAAGAGCTAAAATGTGTGGAGCCAAGCAAGCATCACACGCATTAGAAATAACTTTTTGCTCCAAGGCTCTTCACTGTGCAGAAACAATTCGCACACAGACAATCAAGTGGCTAGGAATCTCTTTTCCCCACAACACCAGCAGAACTTTGCTTCTTCTGTATACCATATTGCCAGGCATCTCTAGATCTATCACCTGATTGATCAAAATCGTCCAACGAAGTCTCCATAGGTGGCTTAAATGGCCGATAGTTCCCATTCCTAGAAATTAGTGATGTGCCTGACTTGTCTTCATCTTCTAAAGGCATTGCTGACCTGGAGTCCATATGCATATCTAAAGATCTATGTCTTGGTCCAGCAGATCTTAAACCTCTCATATTAGAAACCTTACCCTGTGATGGAGGGTAACCGAGTCCCCTTGGCCCCAAAAATTCTTTGGAGGGTAAGTCTTTTGGGAAGTCTTTGGGGAGAGAATCCATGTCCATATAACACTTCCTAGCTTTGGCATCAGAGATTAAGGCTGCCCAGTCATCAGATTGCACCAGAGCATTCGCATTACCCATAACCTGTTCAGACATCAATGGAAATACCATAAACATAAACAAACATTAGGCAAATGGAGAATGACCTTAGCTAGAATGTGATATCATAAAACATTTAGGACAAAGAAGTCATACCCACAAAGCCCTTCTGGCACGAGTAAGAGCAACATTCATTCGACGAATGTCTGCAACAAAGCCAACCCCATGACCTGAGGCACGCACACAAGACATAATGATAACATCACGTTCCTGGCCCTGGAAAGCATCTACAGTATTAATATACAGATCCTTCCCTTCCTCAGACTTCAAAACACCCTCAAACTCACGTTGTAGGCATTTTAGTTGCAGCTTGTATGGTGTGATTATACCCACTGTGATTTTTGGCACCCCCAAAGATTTTAAGGTTTTCTGCAGATGCTCGTATAAGCGCAAACAAAACACTGCTTCATGCACATTCTGATACGAAACAGATCCACCTCTATGGGATTCCCGGCCGTGAGTAATATCATAGAATAAATATGGTTTAAGTAAAGGGTCCTTGTAGTAAACCTCATCAGGTAAGTTGACAACACTTTCACTATCAGTAAGACGTCCTTGGTAAAAGTACCTAGAAGGAAAATCCCTAATTTGTGGATGCATCCTATACTGCACAGATAACAACATAGTTGGGCATCCTGCCTGCTGGAACCTTTCAAAGAGACTTCTACTGTACATAAGGGTCCCAGCAGCCTTGCTAATGACTGTTGCAGGGAGCTGCTGGGGATCCCCAACAAGTACGCATCTTGCTGCTCCAAGAGAAAGGGGAGGAAGTACTCCAACTTCACTGGCTTGAGCAGCCTCGTCAATGACAACCATGTCAAAACCATGAGTGAGGCGAGAGAACAACTTACGACCACTACTTGAGACAGTAGTGAAAACAATTTCTGCCTCATTGGCAAAACTGGCCTCAAGGTTAGCACGAGCTTCTTCCAAGTTGAAGTTACTACCAGCACGGAACCTGGCTTCTAGAATGAGAAGGCGAGACATCTCAACTAGAACCTTATCTCTGTTTTCAACAACTGCTGCCAGGTTCTGCAACAATGCATCACGGTTCTGGTCCCTAGCAACAAGAATATCAGGGTCAACACCAACAGATCCTTGGGACCGAACAGCAGCAGCTGCAGCAGTAAGTTCCCTTTGAAGAGTAGCTATCTGCTGAGATAACATAGCTTCACGAGCCCTTAAAGTGTGCATATGTCCTAGAATTTCTTCACGACTTTTGAGTAGAAGTTGTTCAGTTCTCCTCTCAACAGAAACTGCCTGGGCAGCCCGTGTTTGAGAGTCTACCCCAACTCGGGCCACATCAGGACGGTAGATTTTCATCTCACCATCAATAAATCCCCGATCAAGAACACGTGCAAGAAGCTCATCGGTTGCAGCATTAGAAGGAGCACAAACTAACATTCTTGGTTTTGGGCAGAGTTTTGGAAGGGTACGGAAAAGATTCTGGTCCATGTTCTGAAGTACTTCATCAATTGATCCCATTGCAACATTGTCAGGATTGCTCTCATTGGCCTGCTTATAGCTTTCAGGTGCTAATTTCTTAAGCAAAGAAGTATAGTAGTGCTGATATTGAACCAGATGTATGACATTTAGCATCCCCCAGACTGTATGCGTCTTACCTGTTCCAGGAGGCCCCTGAACAAGAGTAAAAGGCCACGGCTCTTGCCTCTTTGTGACTCCACTACTTGTTCCAGCAGCTGTATGCGTAGCAGCCCACTGGATCGCAGCTAGCTGAGGCCCATTAAAGGTTCTATGCAAATGATCCGCAAAATTGGGCGTGAAACATTCAGGCATAGCAGGAGTTTGCTGTTCATATTTTGGAAAGTGATCTGGACTTGGTTTAAGGATTGCAGTTTGCATCTGTGCACAAGAGAAACTTTGTTAACCCTAAAACGAGGATCAAACAACAGGAACTACATCTAGCCACACAGATGTTTTAAGAATACAAAATTAATAGATAAATACCTGGGAATTTAGACGACAAAATGCATGCAATGCCACATACTCACGCTGGTTAGTAGCAAGAGATCCAAGTACAGTTAGATACCAGATAGCCCTGGGTTGAAGTTTCCGCAGAATGTGATCATCATCAACCTTGCTGTAGTTTGACATAAAGAGAGAGGGGGAAAAAAGAAGTAAAAAAGTGGTTAGAATTTGGCTAAGCTTTCGCAATAATTGATGTAAGGTATAAGAGCACAAGTACTTTCAAACCATGCAATACCAAAAAAAGGAATCGATATTTCTCTACTTACCCGTTTGAATCATAGGAATCCCCAACATAAAAGTGGAGGATTGCTCCAAGAGGATCACGAGTATCAATTGGTATGTGTCGCCTAACAGTACCAACCACACGTCCAGTGACCTCAGCCTCCTCATCTTCTTCAATAGAAGAGATGTTGTTCCGCTTGGTTCTAACTGCTTGGCACAAGAAATAAACATTCATAAGATACATATAAATCTTTAGCTTCCCATATAAATCCAAAAAGAATAAGTCTTGTTTCAACATTGTACCTGATCCAGGCCTTGGGGCCGATAAAACTGCAACATCACCCTCCTTAAATGTCCACTTGCACTCATTAGCAGGAAGCACTATCACATCATACCATCCTAAACCAACAAAAAGAAGTTTTCCACCAATAAATAAAAACAGTAGAGATGTTTACTCTAAATTCCTAAAATAATTGCCCTCACTTCTCCAGTGGAACCAAAAAGTCATACAGACATAAAATTCAAACAACTAATCATCAAAATTATAAAACCTTGTTAACCCCAGTAACTATTCTACCAACTAAAAATAAAGACTACTAAGATGTAACCTGGCAAATTTTACCTCTTTCTCGCCTTTCAATGTTCTTGATACGGACCATCACATGTGTATCTCTTGAAGGTGATTCGGATAACTCTTCCCATGTGCTGTACAGTTGTGCACGGCACTCCTCAAAAAGCAAAGGCTCAAATACTCTAACATACTCTTCTACAGATTCAAACTTCCCAGGTACACACTGCAATTCAGTGTCCTCTGATACAGTGATAAAATTAAAGTCAAGAGTAAGGGCTAAAAGTCACAATAAAAATTTAATAAACCAACAGAAGAAAAGATAAGAACAAACAAGATAGCAATGAAGCAAAAGCTAACCCTTGAAACTAACAACACTATCATACAACAGGTGATTACTAGATAGTACGTAGGAAAAGATTCAATGCAGTCTAGATGCTGCCGCCTGCCGATCACGAGAAGAAAAGGAATGCGGCGGGACCTTCTTAAATTACAGCAGAAAATCAGTCATGTTGCTTAAGCAATCCATGAACGATCTTCAAAAGGTCCAATACCAGAAACAAATAGAGAAAAAGATATAGTTCTGATCATATATATTTTACATTGCATTAACTAAATATATGCCTTCTTTCTCCATGCTTCAGAAATCCTACAGATCATTAGGACCCAATGTCATACTATTTGATTCCCAAGGCTTAAAAAATAGTAAAAATCAAGAATAATGCCAAGAGAAATCTCCTACAACATGCATGTGGAATGCATCAAAACTCCAGAGGCTGTCTACTCAATTACAAAAAGTTCCATTTAACACACATAACCACCAATGAGCAATAATCGAGTAAATGAGTAAACTAGAAAAATCCACAGAAATACCACATGAATAGTCTGTTTGATACTTCTCAGAAATAAACAGAATATAAAAACTATAGTTGATACATACTGCAAATAAATACATAGCAACAGTACAATTGAAAGTCAGCTTTCGGAATAAAATGATACATCTCATCACCTTCCATGTCCTCTGAGCGTTACCATTCTCATAGAGTGATAATTGGAGGGACATGGATAACTGGCATGAGAAAAATGATAAAAAAAACTGTAAAAGCAAGCAGGAGGCAAAGATTCAAAACGTTTAGCAAAAGTGAACAGCTATCTTTGAACATGTATGTGTACCTGGGTGATGCCAGAACTTTTCATTGGTCACCTCCCGTATAAGACGTTCCACAGATGTGTCTTGATACGAGGTACTAGTAGCAGTTGACTTTTTGGAAGGAAGATGTTTCTTGTTACCGATCTTTGGATCCATATAGCTTTGGCTGATTTGAGCTGGCTTTCTATTAGAAAACTGTGAATTCTTAAGTTGCCTTGAATCTATAGGTTGCTTCCAGGAACCCTGTCTTGGAATGGATGGTAGATGAGCATCTGAAAGGTCAGACTCACTATTTAACCTCCTAGGCCTGGCAAGTAGTCCAGAATTTGTATCACCATTACATTCAGCTTTGGTATCACATGACTCCACCACAAGATTGCTTCCATCAGTAGATGGCATATCCACTTGCTTCTGATCTTCATTTATTGGTTGACCTTGCTTTTCTCCAGCACGTTCGCCAGGTGGAAAATTAGTACGAACTTCTTTTACAGTACGTGTGATAACTGGTGTTGGAAAGTTCTGCCTTCTTGGAGTAGTAGTTTTCATAGGGCCAGCTTGTTTCACATCTTCCAAATTAAGAAACATGGTCTTCCTATTGCGTTTCTTTCCCAACATTGCTTCTTTCTGTTGGTCTATCTTCCTCTTTCCTGGATTATTTGCACACTTAAGTGCATGAATAGCTTCAATACCTTTAACTTCTCTTTGTTTTGGCACCAAAACAGATTCTTCCTGTCCATCCATGGATGTATCAACTTTACCATTGCCTTCAGAATTTCTGCCACTGTTGCCTTTTTGATCACTCAAATTTTGATCCGTCCTTAATGGAGAATGAATGTTTTCGGCGGCACCAGCATTTTCAACAGTCATACCTAGAGCACCAGAATCCATCACTTCTTGTATGACTTGCTCTTGTGAAGCTTTGACCTCTCCATGCAACCTACCATCAGCAGAACCCTCAGCATCAGACCATTCACCTTCTTCTCTTTCCACAGTTTGAGCATTTGCAGAATTTGAAATAAAGGAAGTTGCTGCATTTGCTTTTGTCTCCCCACTATTATTTGACTTTGAAGAAGATGATGCCAAATTAGAATTATAATCTCCTTCCCTCTTCTGTTCAATACTTACTTCAGAAGGAGGAGAAGCTTTAGGCCGGATAAAAGGCTGAAAACCAGAACCGGATGATGCATGTGAGAAAGCATGGTTATTTACTATTCCTTGACCACCTCCTGATGTCACAAACAAATCTGAAGCATGGGGATTTGCAGATGGAAGTGCCTTTTGGGGCTGGAAGCATGCAGCACGATCACTCTCCTCATCATCTTCGGCTGGGGGTTCATTAAGATCGAATAATAATCTTCCTCGGGAGCCCATTTCATGTATAAATGCATACAAGCTATATGACTATTTCGACGGAATCTAACCACGTCTACTTGAGTTTTTCTTTCAGCAAAAAATGCACATGACATACCAAACTGTAGATATAGCAAGGCGTCATCAGTGAAACTAATAAAGGTAACACTAAAAACAGGGTAGCTTAACAGAGTCCAGTTAAGAAACAAAAGTTGAACATCTGGTTAGAAACAAGAGACTAGATATACGAAACTGAGCAATGTACTTGCTATATATTTCAACCAAAAGGTCAGCAAACATTCTAAGTTAGAAACAAACACCAAATGGGAATGGGTACCGGCTTGACTGCCGCATCGAGACATCCAGGCACATACATATAACTTTTATTATTAATGAATTTTTTAAAGAACCTACCAAATCTATCATTATTATCTAAATTCAAACCATATGCATCGAAACCTAACAAAAATAGAAACATAAGCAATCATGATAATAAGGCAACAAATCTTGTCGTTCTGTGCAAAAAAGATAATAAGGCAACAAGAGTCGAGAGTACTTTTTAAGGAGCATTCAAACTCAATCAATAACTAGTACTCAAACTAAGCAAATATTTTCAGCTAATTGGATGCAATGTGAACATTATTATTGGAAAATGAAGAACTTCATTCGCCCCCAATTATAACTAACATAAAACTTATATAAGAAAAATGAAAACAATAATAACTCTAATCGCAACTTAAAACAGAATCATAAGATCCCTAAAATTAGAGTAACCTAAGCTTAATCTCGATAAACACATAATAGTTTCACCTAACTAACCCTCAAAACACCTCCAGATCGAAATTCCCTAATCCAATAGAAAAACTAGGGTTTTAAACCAGCATAAAATCTAAATACTTACAGCTCCATTTAATCATTTCCTTTTTGAATCCAGTAATTTATAAATTATAAAAATCGATAAACTAAAACCTTTCTCAGATCAAAATAAGAAAACCTAATCACTGGCTTAAACACGTCGAAGTTATGTTATCCAAACAATGCATTCATCCAAAGGTCAAAGTCTCTGATCTTCGATTCAACATCGTCTAATTTCATTCCTCCAACATTTTTCTCAATATTCGTAATAAATAAACCCCAAAAATTCACAAAAATAGGAAAAAAAAATTCAGTTGAGATAGAGAGGATTTCCATTTTTAATAATAATTTGATAATTTTTTTATTTTTTATTTAATATTTACCTCTTGAGAGCTGCAGAGAAAGTAGCGAGCCAAAGATAGTAGGAGGAGAGAGAGAAAAGAGCGAGAGAAGGTGAGGGAAAGGTTCTTTCTCTATTGGAAACTAGAATGCAAATTGTGAAGGGAGAAAACGGGTTTATATAGGAAATAACGAGCCCATCTAACCGGCCGGTTTTTTCTCCGTTCACCGTTTAATTATTTCCCCGTCATCTTTTCATAAAAAAAAACAAAAAAATAAATGCCACGCCTTTTATATTATTCCTTTTTTCTTTTATTTTTTAAATTTATTTATCCTACCGAAGTTCGGAAGAAAACGAATTTACCAAAACAACCCTTTTATAGGACTGACCGATCCCCCAGCTACGAATCAAGGACTTTTTGGGGAGTTAGGGTGGATTTGCTTGCGTGTATAACACTCACAGGGAAGAATCCTGTCCTGTGCTATAGGGGAGTTAACGTACGTTGATATAAAATTAAATACCGTGGGGTCCAACTGGAAGCCACGTGATCATCGGGGCAAATGTGCCTGGCGAGAAATTTTAATGTGACACGTACCAATGGTGATGAGGAACCGGGCATTTTGGGTTTTTTCTAGGGTTAATTTCGTCATTTCGGAAGAGGGACTCAGGCAGCCCAATTTGCACTCCCACGTGCGTTCCGAAGCGGAGGGGTAGTCACCGTCCTATCAGATGACAGCTAGGTGTATTTCCGGGATTTCCTCATGTGCGGTCGAGGACGTGCTTTATTTACGAATCTGCCACTATTGATTGGTTCGTGTTCGCACGCACTATGGTTAGGTGCGTGGAAGAGTTGGGACTTTTTGCTCTCAAATTGAGGAAGGAGAAGCAAAGAACAGTTTAATGAATGTATGTATGGTTTCTTAATTCTTATCCCCTAATCTCCTTCTAATTCTATTCTTTTGGTTGTTATACTTGTTTGATAAAATTGCTTTGCATCATGATTCATGAATCTTTCAAGAAATCAAAAAGAAAATGAAGGAAAATAAATATATATATATATATAATTATAATTAAGGAAATTTTAAAATAAAAAAGAGAGTATCAAAAAAAGCTTAATGGTCATGAATCATGAGTCATCTCTCATCAGCCATGACTTGAAAGGAAAAAAATAAAAAGTAACCATTTTTAATGCATTTCCAATCCAAAAGACCATCATGCCCTTATACCCATGCCAATGTTTTAGATTTTAGAGAATCATTTGACTTTTTCGTTATTTATAGAATCAAAACTCAGCTATTATAAGCAAAACATTTTACTTGCAACTATTGGTTTGCAGTTTGCTCAAATGCTATTTTTTTAAGGTTCTTTTTTTAAAAAGTATATGGCGCTTTTGTTGCCTAAATTTGGAAAAAGGAATTTAAATTATAAAAATATAAGTATTTTTATTATTAGTGGCTTAATACATATATGGTTGCTTAGGGATAAAAATTGACCAAAGAGTTGATGTTGATGGCTAAAATTTAATATCCATAAAATCAAAATGATTGTTGATGGTTTTTTTTGTCAACTTTAGTTGAATAAATTTGAGTTAGATTCAGTAATTTGACATCAAATTATATTGTCATCAACTAGCCTTATTTTGATTAAATAAAGCTAATTGCATATATATTTTCACCGTTAATCCTCAATTCCTCATCTTTTCTTTTTCTCATTTGTACTCATGCAGTATTTGAATTCTTTAGCCTTCGGGCAAAAAAAAAAAAATCTTTAGCCTTTAGGAGAACCTAATTTTTTATTATAGGTTACGTCGATAATACTAAAATTGAAAAAGTTCTCACATGGAATTTGTTTTCTCCGATCACTTATAGTTATATATATTTATTTATTGTAAGATTTTAGAAAATTTCTCCATATAATTTCTTTATGAAAAAAAAAAAAGATGATGCTCTTTTAAGTTTCAAAATGGAATATAAGCTCTATAGAGTACATTGAAGAAGCAAAAGGGAATAATATACAGCTTCAGTTATAGCAAAAGGAAAACGAAAATGACAATGACTAACATACTACCCTTTATTTATCTATTTATATTTTTATTCATTTTATTTTATAACTTGACAAGTAGGAGAGAATTGAGAAATAAGTTTGGCAAAAACAAGTGATAAATAAGAGGGGTATTTTTGTAACTATAGAACTTTTGCAGGCATGACATTAGTGAATCACACGAACAAACTAACTCAATAGCGGTACCAAAAATAAAAACTAACTCAATAGGAAAAAGGATAAAGCATAAATTTTGAGTTTAATTAGCAAAAACAAAAAAAAAACAAAAAGAGAAGTTTAATCTTATCAAAAAAAAAAAAAAGAGTTCAAAGTAAAAATGGTAAATCATAATGACAGATTGACGGACTTCCACTTCTTAGCAAGAAGATTTTAACCCTAAAAAGAAGATAAAATTACTTTGCCCCTCCGCCGCGTGACTAAACTAACTGTTGTCTGTTGATAATTCTTGGTAGGGCACGCTCTGTTTGGTAAGTGTCCATTAATAGTAGTATTTTAAGAGTTTAAATCATCTTATTACCACGATTCAACCAAACAAAGCCCAGCGTAGCTTTGCGTGGGAATTGAGATGGGATCATCATGCGAAGGACAAAATAAAAACCTAGCCTTGCCAATGCCAAGTGAATCGGGTACTGTTGGAGTTATGACTGGCTTAGACGAGTTGACCGGGTCAGTACCCAGCCATGATTGATATGATGAAAGATCGAACCCACACCACACAGCCTCGAACTCTTGGGTTGGGCCTGACTTCAAGCCCTTAACAATTTTTTTATAAGATTTTAAGTTTTTTTTTTCTATTAAGAATTAAGATGGATAATTTTGATATATTGATAATATCAATTCACAAGTAGAGTGAAAAAATTGACACATATTCATTTTTTTAGTTAATTTTATTTTTAATATTCAAAACTATTCATTAAAAAATAAATGTCAATCTTTAAATCTCATATGTGTTACACATGTGACATGTCAACCATCAAACCCCGTATATTTAGTCTGTTAAATTACACTGACACTGACTGTGTATTATATAATTTTCCTATCAACTTATCAAGATTACAAGTTCTTAACTGTACAAAGAAATACAAGCTAACGGCCTTCGGCCAAAAAATTGTATAAATATATATTCGGCAAAAAAACGTATAAATATATATATATATAGATAATATAAAATAAATAGATTGAATTTAAAAAGTTTGATGTCTCGAAGCAAAGTTTTACTCTTGGTGAATGTAGATCTATGATAGATAACTGTAAAATTTTCTCGAGTTCAATGCAGTTTAACTTCAAAATAGTCGGAAGCTACCTTGGCATTTTTAAAAGTAGTTTGGAATATCAAATTGGAGCCAACATTAAAAAGCTCAGTATTATATTCTACATTGGAGCCAAAACTAAAAGGAGTTATATTCTACGTATTGGAGGGTTTTCATTCTGTTTGGGGTTCAACTCGGTACAGTTTCAATTTTCTTTTATGGAATCTAATATAGAATGTTGGAGATCTTATATTTAAAAATTCTAATACTATATTTTAAGCTCGGTGCTTATTGCTTAAGTCCAAGTGCTTGTAATTCTTGAGTTTGACATCCTATAAATGCACCCATACACTATGCTATAATTAGGGCTACAACCTTTTTAAGTCTAGAATCCATGACCTAATTAGTGGAACAAAAAATTTAAGGAGGTAGATGAATTATATATACATCCAGGCTAGAGCTGTTCGGGTCAGGATCGGGTTGGGTCCATGCTTGATATTAGTAACCATGTTGCTTGTCCAGACTCGGCCCGATCAAACTAAACGGGCCTCCCATTTTGTCTAAACCCGTCCAAATAATTAGAGCCTTTGACCAAACCCGCCCATTTACCAAATAAATAATATATTAATTAATTAATTATTTTTTATTAATTTATATATTTATGTAATTATGAATTAATATATCTTTTTAATAATCAAAACTTAACTAATATATACTATATATTATTTTTAATGACTATGGAAATTACTTAAAGGCCAAATTGAGGATTAATGTGGTGCCTTCTTTTGGCTTTTTTTGGTCTTTTCGTACTTTTCGGGTGACTAAATGGCCCTCGATGAATTTTCACCCATTACTTTTTTTGCTGCCATTTTTTGTAATTTACTATTTTTATATTTATGATTAAGTGTGTTTTAATTACATATTAATTGTGTGTAGATATTAGGATTTACCGGTTCAACTCCTCTGCCGGAATTCCAAAGGATTGGTGTTATAAATGTATCTGTAAGGTTGATTCATGGGTAAACTATTGACATTCCAGTTCTGTTTTCCTTTCGTCTTCATTTTTATTTGGGTGAGTTTCTTCTTACCTAACATTTCTATGAATTAATTTCACATGAACTCTATTCTGTGAAATGATTTCACATGAACTCTATTTATGATTAAGTGTGTTTTAATTACATATTAATTGTGTGTAGATATTAGGATTTACCGGTTCAACTCCTCTGCCGGAATTCCAAAGGATTGGTGTTATAAATGTATCTGTAAGGTTGATTCATGGGTAAACTATTGATATTCCAGTTCTGTTTTCCTTTCGTCTTCATTTTTATTTGGGTGAGTTTCTTCTTCCCTAACATTTCTCTGAATTGATTTCACATTAACTCTATTCTGTTTCCTAAAATTTCCAGGTGGACGTTGATAAGATCCTTCCATTTAATTTAGTAACGCCTTAGGATGCCATAACCTAAAGTTGGGAGTTTTCACTTCTCACCGCAACATTTTGAAGTAAATCTGGATTTATTTATTGATTATATTATTTAATACTTAAATTTAACATTTCCTTATTCCTCTTTTATTTTACAATTTTTTTTGTTTATCATTCGACTTCCTTTTTATTGAGGTTTCTATTAATTGCTTATTTTTAGTATATTTCCATATTTCCAAAAATACAGTTAGTCAATGCTAAGTACAATCATTTTGTGATGCATTGTGTAAATTACATATGCTCCTGCAAATGCTCTCAACTAATTCAATTTTCCTACGACAACTATACATGCTCCTTGAGTACAAAAAATTAGGCCTTCCTTATGCAAAAGCCAAATTCTTCCACCTACCCGAGTTCATTAATTTAACAATTGCAATCAAGAGTAAAAAATAACCGTAACGTACTATGTTTTTTTAGATCATCAACATACATTTCAAACAACAATTAATATTAGTTTTATTTTTTATGAATTATCTAGAGATGGAGGAGTATAAATTAGTTGTATTTTGATAAATTACCTAGAGATGAAGTAAAATTTAGGTAATGCACTTTTAGAATGAAAGAGAGGTCATGTGTTTTGCTTTATATATGCGAATTATTTGTTTGAATGTATGAGTCTCTCCTAACTGATTAACTTACAGCCAATGCAATATCTTCTTACTAACCGACTTAAACAACTACAAAACTAATAGCCCTAATAAGAAGATGACTGCAGCGCAAGCGCAGGCCGCCCTGCTTGTTAATATTAATAGTAATTTTTTAACAAATAATACGTTAACATATCTAATACTTCATTTAATTAATCTAATGTAATATAAAAATTATATCATTATTATCTAAACGGGTCGGGCTCGGGCTTTAACATACAAAACCAAGTCTAGCCCGTTTTCTAAACGAGCTTAAAATTTTTTTCCCGAGGCCATCCAACAGACTTCACATGTATGTCCAAGCTCTCCCAAACATCGGGCGGGCTTATGGGTTTGGGTGTACGGCCCGGCCCTTGGATAGCTCTAATCCAAGCTAAGCCCCATAATATATATAACATATAACATATATTAAAGTTGAAAATGGAATTATCATTTTGTCCAGCTATAAGATGCACCACATTCATCCAAGAACAAATTGTCAGGGGTATTTTGGTACTTTCTTACTCGGTTTTTTCGCTATTTAAGTTGATAGCCAAGGGCGTTTTGAGAACTTTGATTAAAAGTTACTATTCATGGACCCCACTATCAATAAACTAATCTTTTTTTTGTAATATTTAGCAAATGATTTTTATACTTTTATGCTTTTATGCTTTATGCTATTTAATTCCTCACAAATTTTGAGTTGGACGATTTAGCGTTAAGTTGAAAATAGAATTACCGTTTGTCTAGCTATAAGATGCACCACATTCATCCAAGAACAAATTATCAGGGGCATTTTGGTACTTTCATACTCGATTTTTTCGTTATTTAGGTTGTTAGCCAAGGGCGTTTTGGAAACTTTGCTTAAAAATTACTATTGGTGGACCCACTATCAATAAACTAATTTTTTTTTGTAATATTTAGCAAATGGTTCCTATACTTTTATGCTTTATGCTATTTAATCCCTCACGAATTTTGGGTTGGATGATTTAACATTTCGGCTTTCATTCTTTTATTCTTTTTGTTTTGTTTGTCCGATCAAGGTGATTCAAGTGTCTATTTAAAGGTAATTTAATGATCTACAACTTTCATGAAGTACTCAAAAGCCAATTTTAATGTTTTGATTCAAAAAAATGCTTCTCACATTTTGTGGTCTCGATTGCCGGTCTATCTAATTAAACTATATATAAAAGCTCATACAAAATGCCGCTCTCTCATTCAGCCACGCTGGATTTTCAATTCGGTCAATTACCAGACAAAAATGAAAGCCTTGTTGTTTGGTTAAGTACTTAAAAAACCAGTGAAAATACCGTGACCGGTCTAACCAGAAATCACTTACCTAATTCGTTTATCAAATCTGAATACATTAGGTAAGTCTTACCTAAACTCTCCCAGCCCTCATTTATTGTTTCATTAACTGCCCCCAAGCCTCATTTCCACTATAAAAAGGCAATCAAACATCTCATTTTTTTCCCACAACACATCTGATTTTTATATTTTTAGCCCTTAGGTGTGTTGTCATACTCTCAATATATTTGTTTTCTTCAATGCAGCAAGTTTTTTGAAGGTAAACCTATACTTGCTTGCTGCTGTAATTTCTTAATTGTCTTTTTTTTTATTTGTGTGGGTTTTTTATACAAATAAATAGTTGTTGACTATTATGTAGTGATTTGGAAATATTATGGCGATGAAAATTTGGCATTAGTTTTACGGGTTTTTTTTTTTCCAATATAAATAGTTGACCTTTCTTCCTTTCTTGTTTGTTTCATTTCTCTCTTTGTTTTTTAGTGTTTGTTTCATTTCAATGCTCTTATTTCTTCTTTAGTTTAGGGTATTACTAAATACCGCCCTCTTTTACTAGCCATCGCCCCCCTCCCCCTTTGGACTATTTTGTCATTTGCTTTATTTTCCTTCAAATTTTAAAATTTTCAATTCTCTCAAATTCTCTCAACCTTCAAACTTTCAAACCTCAATTATTCAAGTAAAACAACATCAAAACCCATGGAGAAGCAACATCTGGGGTTGACAAAATTTTTTCGGATTGAAAGTATGTTATTTTTATTAAAAAAAAGCAAAAAAATGTGGGACCAAATGAGTAGAAATAATTGTCCACTGTTAAAGAAAAAATAGTTCTATTAAGGATGCTGTTCAAATCTTTTTCCTTATGTCACACTCACCATTCCACATCTAACATCACAAAATTTAAGCAAAATTACTTTTTTTTATTCAACTTGATGTGGTTATAACATATACGACTCTCAAAGGGTACTTTAAGTAGAATTTGGAAGTTTATATTTAAGTTATTTCCTTCTTTTGTTTAAAAAAAATCTAGAAAGACAATCAATTTGCCCATTGCATTAATTACCTTTTAGAAAATTTATTTTCGATTCAAGACACAAGTAAAAATAATTCTTCACTCGCGCTTATATAACCAACCATTCCCATTTCACGTCACGGCACATATGGATTATCACTTTCAGTTTCAGGTCTCTCATTAGTCTATTTTTATCTCTGAATTATCACTTTCAGATTCAGGTCTCTCATTAGTCTATTTTTATCTCCTTTCCTTATTTTGCGTCGCTCTTTTGTACTACTTTTTACATTGCTCTTTATTTGTAATCGAAAGTTGATTTATCTGTTTATATTTTTTATATTTCTGCTGGTATGTTTAATTTTTCCCATTACTTTTTTTCTCCTTTGTTATTTAATTACCCATTGCTTATGCTCTCTATCAAAGACTACTGGTACTCATACATAAATTCTTTCCCGGGGCGAAGCCCAGGTTGTACCCTAGTATTGTATAATTTTCGGTCCACTTGTTCGATTGAGGTTGTTCAAGTGTTGGTTAAAAGGTTATTGTGTGATCTACAACTTTCGTCAAAGGCTTGAAACCTGAATTTGATTAATGAGTTTCGTGGAGGGTTCAAGAGGAAATTTTTATGTTTGGTCTCCATAAACAAATATTTTTTTGTTGGATTATTTATCGATGATCCTCGTACTTTTATGCTTTATACTATTTAATCTTTTATAATTATGGGTTGGATGATTTAACGCTTCGCCTTTTATTTTTGTATTTTTTGTTCTATTTGTCCGATTGAGGTTGTTTAAGTGTCGGTTACTTACAATTATTTAATCAAATTATATATGTCATATGTTATATTACATGAGTGAAGATCCAAAAAACTCAATTTAATAATGAATTCAATCATTGATTTTGTTGAATTATGATTAAGTTAATTTGGTTGGTGTTGATTATATTCATATTAATTTTGGTGTTAATGTTAATCAAGGTCGTTTTATTTATTTGTAGCTAGAAAAATATGATCTTTTGTCCAGTAATATTTTTTCTTTTATCCAGACTTTTCATGTAATATAACAATGTGCTAAAGTTCTATTTTCTGTCAAGTGTGGTCTCAGTGTCCAACTTACGACAAATAATCACTATTTATAGAAGCTACCTAAGCTTAAAAAAAACACCAACTAAATATTTTACTTATATTCTTTTTATACTTCTGATGTTCATAGCTTATACAAAAGTTATAAAATGAATCAATCATAAAGATAAGTATACAAAATCAATTATCATTATAGACTAATACATATATATATATATATATTCATATATAACTGTTTTCTCATTTCACAATCCCATCGCGAAGCGCGGGTCTTGTGACTAGTTTGTATCGATTTTAATGGGAGATTCATTTATATCGAAAAAACAACATTACATAATTGGTGCTTGCAAGCACCAAAATTAATGGATCTTAGTACCGCTATTTAAAGTACTATATTAATAACTAATATAAATCTCAACTTTGATTGCTTTTTTTACATATCAAAATCAAAAGTATATGCATGTTAGATTGAGTGGAAGAATTTTAATGTTTTTTAAGTAAAATTTCAGATTCAAATATCGTGGATTATAAATAAAATACATAACTCACACTAGATTTAGTTGAAATCTAATCATCTAATGTGACCAACGATATAGGGAGTTTTTATCCAAAGAGTCAAAATGTACACTTCAAAACATATCACATGATGAACAAAAGAGAAATGCATGACGTTGACAAAAGATGTATTGTAGCCATGGGCTGTGGCAGCTCAACTTCACCCGTAATTTCCTAGTTTTGGCAACCTAGTGAGGACACAATGAATGAACAAATGCATAGTGAAAAAAAAAAACATTACAATCAGTTTGTAGAGAGTCATGAAGTTAAGAAGATATGTCTCCTATTCATATAAGTTCTTCATCTAATGATAATACGAGCAAGATCATGATTTACTCTTAATTCAAGCACAAGAAATTTAATCTGATGAAGTCAAAATTTCATACTATGACTTAAATAATGTCGAGGATTGGAGAATGTCTTCGTAATTATATAATATGACATGTTTAATCCGATAACGCATATATTAGTCTTTTTTTTTAATATTTTGAAGGTGGTTTGAACACGTTACAAAATTAAAGTCTGCACAAATATTTTTTGCAATCTATTATTTTCAATTTTGTGCAAAAAAAAAATCTATCATTTTCGATTTATGGTCATAATCTCTCTCATTCATAGGGAAAATAATTATTATCACTTTACAATAAATAAATTGGTTCACTCCCTTCCCTTGTACCAAAAATTCCCAAAAATTTGTACTTGTGAAAAAAGAAGATATTTTATTTATTTTTTTTAAAAAAAGTAAAAACAAGCAAAAAAAAGCCGAAAACCAATATGGGTCTCGGTGGCTACCTTTACGTGGGCCACCTTCTTGGGCCTTTGTTTTCAAGCTTAGTTATGAAATGAAACATTTTTACTTTCTCTTTTGTATTACAAATTCAGACTTGAGAGTCCTTGGAGGATTTTTCTTCCATTTTAGTGTTCTTAACAATGATGAGTTCCTCAGGTCAACAACATTAACAGCAAACCCGTGAGCCAAAGAAAATGGTAGCCGTCGAGTGGAGGTCTTTGTTGCCTGTAATATTAGTCTCATCTCTTATTGTCTACGAAGAGTGGGTCTCATTTCCTTCTTGCAGGCTCCTTCCCGACACCACCGCCAACCATCCGAATAAACATGTCGGGCGGGAAGATGATTCGCCCCAGGATCTTAAGGTTATGATTGCCGCCAACTTGCTCTTGCTTGGCTCTGAAGCTGGTTTTGTCAACCTCCATTTCCGATATTATCACATGGCCAAAATTTTCAAGGTCATTCTTCTTTACCCTCTTTGCTTTTAGGCATCTGGAAAATTTTTCATTCAGAGCTCTATATCTCAAGCATTGAAAGCAGGTCACCGTTTATTAGAATAATATTATATTTTCTGGGTGCATCTCATTTGTAAGGGAAATGTGGAATTCTGTTTTGGAAAATTACTTGGCCTTGTGTTGGTGGTCTGTAGTTGCTATTGAATTATAAGTAACAGTTAGTTCTTGTTTGAAAGCATTAGAATATAATTAAGGTTTTGTTTGGTTGTTGCTCTCTGGTACTTTTTTTAATCTACTTTTATTTCTTTTTTTGTAAAAGTTTCTAAACTAGTAGTAAAAGGCAAATTCATATTTAATCAAGGACAAGGAAATAGCTGAATTGTAACATACATTCAAACATGAATGTTCGGTACAGAGGTAAAATTAGGCATTTTGTATTCAGGGAATGAAACTTATCATTCCATTACTTTGTTTTGTACACCAACAGTTTCTTGCTTTTGAAGAAAGAAGAACCATTTAGAGCATAAAAATTTTGATCAGATACTAATACTATTTACTAAATCTGCAATGCAGAGATCTTTCCAGAGTTTGAAGCCTGATATGCTACTAGTCTTAGGAGATGTTTCTGCAAAAGGGTCAGAGTTGTCAAGGACTGAATGGTTTTCGGTGCTTCAACAGTTAAATGATATGTTGGGACCATTTCTTGAACTCCCTTTACATATTATTCTTGGGGACAGGGATGTTGGAGAGTGTAGTGGTCTGGATGGAAAGTTTGTTAATTGGTTGGCTAAGAGATTTCCGGGATTGGATTCATCTGGATGTGGTGCTTTTGAAATAAGCAATATCAGCTTTGTCTCACTTAATGATGTGGCATTGCTTTGTGGTAACAATAAACTTCGGTTTGGTGTTGAGAAGGTAATTGAAAGGGAAAGCATGGATCTACAAGTGGAGACCAAAGACACATCTGAAGCAAAGGATAAGTCTGACATGTTTAGGGAGCTGTCCTATGACTTTGAGTGGCGAGAAAATGCTGTGACATCTGGTTCTGGTCCGGTCCTATTACTTCATTTTCCCTTGTATAGGTCAAGAAACACCTATTTGAAGGAAGGTAGTACCTTGAAGTCTACCTTTGATCTATCAGAACACGGTTCAACTTCAGTAGAGAGCAGGTAAATACACCTTATCTTTCTGCACTGTCCACATGGTTGTCATTTTTGAATGCCTTCTTATCTTTTCATGAAAGAGTTCAGATAAATTGGAAGTTAAAGACATGGTACTGGACCTACTATGATCGGTTCCCATGGATGAGTTACCATGGACTGAACCTAGATTTTTGGACTATGTAGTTGATCATGGGTCAAGACTTCTTTATTGTTGATGGGACCTTAGAAGATAAAGGGGATGGATAATGTTGTTACATGAAAGATTTTCAGAAAAATATTACCCATTTTCTAAGATCTGGATTAAGCATGGTATCCATTCATCTTGTCAATAGAATAAAGTCTTTCAGGGCTACGCATGTAAACTGAATTTGACTTTGTAAACTTTATTGTTTTTGCTGCCAAACAGTCTAGTAACTAATTTCGAATTTTTTCCTTCAGAGGCTTTTCTGAGACTGGCCCTTATGATCTATCACAAACTATCCCGCCTAATGCCACTGAATACATTTTTCATGCTCTTAAGCCTAGGTAAGCATCCTGTTCAGGATCTGCAAATAATTTTCTGCTTGCCTTATCTTTGCATTTTCTGTTGTCACCTCGTTGTATAGAAGCTTTCTACGATTTTTATAGTGATTAATTGTGGTTGAACTTCACCCGCCAATAATAATTGTCTCTCCCCCTTTATTCATAATTGGGTGCTTTGAACAGCTCTGATGCCTTCAAAAGCTTCTCTGGAAGATTACAAGTTTTCAAACTACATTTCGAGTAAATTGAATTTCATAAAACAGGACTCATTATTTTCTCAAGACCATCTGTGAGATATGACTTCTGGCATAAATGTAGTGATGATAATGTAATTTTGTTATAGATGCGGCAGTAAAGCTTGCTTACATGTATCCTCTTCCAACACTTCATAGTTTTTCCTTGCTTGAGATTCTTCACTGAACATGCTTGTTATGGTTTCTTAATTGAATATGCTTAAGGAGAATGTGTTCCAGAATTTGCAAGTTCATCTATGTTTTGATATTAATTTCTTTTTTTGCATGTAGGATTATTTTTAGTGCTCACAGACACGAATTCAGTGATCACACTCACCCAGATGGAACCCGTGAGGTAATGGTCCCAGCTATGACATGGACAGTGAGGGATGACCCGGGTTTTATTGTTGCAACCTTTAGAGAAAACAGAAGTGCAGTAAGTGTTACCTATTGCGCTGTCGCTAGGGAATCCCATATATTAATAGCCTATACTTCTGCTCTGATTCTGTTTCTATTCTCCTTATTGTGTCAAATACACAAGAATAAGAATTGAAAGGTTTAAGACGATGTTTGTGGAAGACCGCCCAAACAGTGTGTTGTGCATTAGTTACATTGTTGCCACATTTGGCTTAGCAGTTGTAGTGCATCAGCAAACAGACTCGACAGAGTTGGTGACTTGACAACATAATCTAATATAGGTTCAGGTTTAGTGCCAAATAACAATTTTGGGTAATAGTTCCAGTGGCATTGGTGTCGTATTTCATTATCACTAAAGCTAATTGTTATTTATGAAATTTGAATGCCTGGATTTGCAACTAATACATGAATGACTAAAGTGCTCTGGGCAACATTTATTGGGCGTGAGGCTTGTGGCCATTTGGATATCAAGCATGCTTGGCTTGTTGACTACTCAAATTGGATAGTCTGTTTATTTGTCAATGGGTTGAAGTTGCTAGTCCCCCTCCCCTTGTTCAGATGATGATTCTGATCTCATACTCTTTGTTTTCCACAATCAAGAAATAAGAACCTTCTTCTATAACCATCAGGCCATTTACATTGGCTCTGCTAAGGTGCTCACAAGGGCTTACTTCAAATTTAATTTCTGCCCTTCCTCCTGCCTTTAGATTCACACTCTGGAATGCTATCAATTGCTTCTTTGGATTCCCGTTCCCCAACCTTGCCTGCCTAACAAATAGCAACACTGGATGCTTGCCTGCCATCTCTCCGGAGTTTTGAACTCCAACTGTGACTGTAAACTTTCTCTTCTGACAGAGTTCAGGGCCTATCTCTGAAACTGGTACAAATCTGATAGAATTTGGTTTCCTGTTAATTTGATCATGTGGATGCTGATTGAAGTAGAGCATTGTCTGAGCAATAGAGAGAAATTGGTAAGAATAATTTGAGTAGCTGAGCCCATAGCCGAAGTCAAAAATCGTTGGACCTTCATAAAATCTGTAAGTGCGGCCAGGGTAACCAGAAGATGGTGCAGCTCGCATCCTCATGTCTGTCATTGGTGTTATGGTGAAACTCTGTGGATACCAAGTAACAGGCAATCTTCCGCCTGCATTCAAACATGAATGTTACAATTAAGTCATTTATCTATGGTTCCTAGGATTATTCAATTAAAGGGAGTTAATCTTATTACAAGCTGCAACTGAGGGTCACCTGGGTTATGGTCCCCGAAGACGATTTCTGCTAGTGCTTGTCCTCCAGCTTCACCTGGATAGCCGGCCCACAATATGCTTCCAATATTCTGTTCATATTTGGCAAAAGATATATCCACTGGACCTCCACAAAGAAGCACGAGAACAACAGGATTCTTTGCGACTCTTGCAATGCTAGTGATGAGTTTCTTCTGCTTCCCTGGGAGCAATAAGTCTAGACGATCGAAATCTTCCCTCTCTTCGGTTTGATCAAGTCCCATAATTAACATTACATGGTCTGCTTCTTTTGCTATTTTAACTGCTTCATCAATTAAGGGAGAAGAACAACTTACAGTGTTACAACCTGGGTGGTACCTGGTGTTTTTCACATATTTCTGTAATGCTTGTAATGGTGTAACAGTTTTGCAAGGGGGGCCTTCATAGTTTCCTAGAAGTGTGTGAGGAATATTTGCATTGGGGCCTATTACTGCAAGGGACCTGGTTTTTGCTTTTGAAAGAGGGAGAAGCCTGTGAGAGTTCTTTAAAAGGACAATGCCACCGCGAGCAGCATCAAGGGCTAGACGCTGGTGCTTTGTGGAACAGACTTCGTTATAACCAATGTTGCCGAAAGGTTGTTTAGCTGGATTACCATTGAAAAGCCCCAGTCTCATCCTTACCGAAAAAAGGTTCTGTAGAGCTCTATCTATTTGGGATTCAGGTAACTTTTTCTTTTTTACTGCAGATTTGGTATGGTCCTGCAAGTATGTATTACAGTTGACATCCATTCCTGTAAATTTGTAGATTCAAAGTTTGCTTTAGAATGAATGGAGAACATTCTGTAATCTGCTTGCTAATACCGTTAGCTTGACATGAACCACTTTGCTGCATGTCAAACCATTTTGGCTAATCATAAGTTCCAATATAAAGTAGAAGTCCTCTGAAATTGAAAACATGTCAAGAATCAATCAATTACCAGCTTTGAGGGCATAAGCGACTGCTTCCTCAGGTGATTTTGCATATCCTTGTTGCTCATACATATTTTGGACTGCATCACAATCTGACACAATATACCTAATATTTTCAACCCATCAGTGCAGAATACTTTAGTTCATCACATTGTTTCATAGTTGAAGTTTTCTGAGTTACAAGTTGATCAGAATATTTACCCTTGGAAATCCCATTTTTCTCTAGCTGTTTTTGACAAGAGATTGTAGTCTGCACAGTTGGGGACTCCATTTACGCGATTGTATGCACACATTATCCCACTGGCTCTTCCCTCTTGTATGCAGCCATAGAAGGGAGGTTGGTATGTATCAGCCAAATCCTGCAATGTTACCTGAAGCACAGGGTAAAAGACAAAGGAATCCATCAGAAGTCGGAACCTTGGAAGTTGGAATTCTTTCATGAGGTAAATATTGGCAAACGACACCAGTTCCAGTGGCTTACATGAGTGTAAGATGCTAAAAGAATAAGGTCATTTTAAAGTTATTTGAGAAGAGTTTTGCAGCCTAAGCTGATATAGTGATCCTAATTCCATTTCAAACAGGAAACAGAAATGGAGAGAAGAGACAAGGTGGAGAGCTTTCTCTTAAAAAGCATGACTCACATTAGCATCAAAGACAAATCGACTGATACCCTTCCAGTTATCCAAGTCATATGCCGTGAAATGCTTGCAGCAAGCTGATGCTTGAAGATGCTCTTCACCAAGCTTCCCTCCTTCGAAAGAATCTCCTTGAATTCCTCTCACAAATAACATCGCATACTTTGCTGACACCAATGGATCCTCACCAGGTGTCTCCTGCCCTCTTCCCCACCTTGGATCCCTGTATATGTTAATATTTGGTGCCCAAAATGTCAACCCCCTCGCTTGTCCTGCATTAAATAGTGCTCTAGCTTCCCTTCCAATGACCTGCACTCCATTATCAAAAAAGCAGAAACAGACTTTGGATAAATGATGTAGTCAATGTATATATCAGTATTTTAGGAGGAGTTAAAGTCTCACTTGACCAATGCGATACCAAATATCTGGATCGAAGGAAGCAGCAGTAAGAATGACTTGAGGAAAACTAGTGGCAGCTCGGATCTTTCCATTGAACTGGATGCCGTAGGTGGAGTTGGAGACGAATGCGACACCATGTAAGGCTTCAGACCACCACTGGTAGGCAGGGATGCCGAGTCGCGGAATGGGAGGGGCAGTGTTAACTAGCTGGGATATTTTCTCATCTAGTGTGAGTCTAGATATTATATCGTGAACCCTTAGGCTGATTGGCAATGTAGTATTGCAGAAAGGGTAGAGTTTGGATGATGGGTTGGATGGATCACAGGTGACTGGAGGCTGAGCTGATTCAGCCAAAAGAAAAAGTGAAGTAAAGAGAAGGAAGGATGTTAGACAGAGCTTTGGGAGCTCCATTTTCTTGAACTCTGTTTTGAAGGATGAAGTGAAGAAAGCTGAGAGTGTTGCAGCTGAATTTATAGTATCAAGAGAAACTTGGATTTCGGACTTTGTTTTGTAACACGACAAAGTTATTGGCTTTTGTTTTTATTATCATTTATCAAAAAAAAAATGAAGGCTTTTTATTATTGTCTTAAACAATTACAAATTGGCTTTGGATAAGAGAAACGTGGCCTTTGCAAGTTGCCCAAGTCATGGCTTACAGAGAAATATGCTGTGTTTGAAACCTTAAAAAAACTTGTTTCCAATTCAAAACTAAAATAAATCTCTTCTTTAGATTATCCCTTGAAAAAAAAAATCTCTTCTTTTACTAAATCTGGTTTTCATACTACAGTACTACACTCATTTAGATTATTATGCTTTATTAACGACAGGATCCAAACCAATCGCCGGAATTTGTGTGAATAATGGCTAATAACATAATGCCAATTTGCCTCATGCTCCAAATCGTAATATTATAGACAAAGTGATCAAGACTATAAACTAAGTAGAAATTGAGAAGAAAAAAGGAGGATATGTCATATGAGGAATATATTATAAACGCTAGACTGGTACTCCAACAACTAGTTTTTTTTTTTTCTCTCTTTGTGATAAGTCCAACATCTAAATTAATACTCTGCAAAATTTTCAAGAGAAAAAAAAAGGAATTATTTCAAGGGTGGACGTATTATCCCTAGTCACACTATTCTTGTGCACTACCATTTAAAACCGTTGGATGTGAGGCTTGATTTGAATAACAACCGTTGGATATATGTAGTGTAAGAAAGTAGTGTGGTTTATGGTAGTGTAAATAACTTTATGGTATTTCATATTTCATAATTCAACCAATTAGTTGCAGACTCGCAGTAGATGAAATATTTTAGCATCGATGCTTTTGTTTGTTTCCTTGTCTTTAGTTTTTGAAATAGAAACAAAAAAAAGCAGTAATGAGTTTTTGCTAATTTCTACATGTGAGATGAGACAAAAAAGAAACATAATGTTTATGTAAGCCTGACCCATTTACAACTTCCTCGTCCTATATTTATATTCGACAAACAGTAATCACATGATTCTGTATAGCCGTAAGTAATTTCTTTCTTTCTGTTTTTTATTCATTAAATGAAGAGAAATCGAGTCATCTAATTAATGAAGTAAGATAATTCTGCTAACACTGGGATTTCTAGTATTTCACAAAAATAGGCTTAATAGTGCATATATGTAAAAGAATATCAAAATTTTTGGAACCACCATGGCTCCCTCCTGCTTTGATGCATCGGACGAAAAAATGACTGTAATTTCTGATTCCTTGCCTCCAATGCTCAAGAAATGAGACCCTTCATCTATCACCATTAAACCATTTTCATTTGCACTACTTAGATGCTCACAAGGGCTCAACTCAAACTTAATCTCAGCTTTTTCCCCTGCTTTCAGATCAACACTGTTGAATCCGACCAACTGTTTCATTGGCCTCCCGTTCCCGGGCTTTGCTTGCCTCACAAACAACAACACCGCGTGTTTTCCTGCCATCTCACCATTGTTTTGAACTCCTACTGTGACCGGGAACTTGGTGTTTTCGCAAAGTTGTGTTCCCATGTCTGAAACTGACTTGTATCCTACTGCCAATTTATCACTTGACTGATTGTTTAAATAGACCTTGTTTTGCTTTATAGAGAGAAATTCATAAGAATAATTCGAGTAGCTGAGACCGTAGCCGAATTCGAAAACCTTGGGACCTTGGTAGAACCTGTAAGTTCTTCCAGGATATCCTGAAGATGGTTCAGGACGGATTCTCATGTCTGTCATTGGTATTTTAGTTAAATTTTGTGGATACCAAGTAACTGGCAATCTCCCTCCTGCATAAAAGTTTTCGTGAGCCATGCAAAGAGAAGAAAGTAATTTAATTTATCCAACAAGATGTATAAATGAAACTTCACCTGGATTATGATCACCAAATATGATTTCTGCTAATGCCTGGCCTCCAGCTTCACCAGGGTAACCAGCCCATATAATGCTTCCAATTTTTTCATCTTCCTTGGCAAATGATATGTCTACTGGCCCTCCACAAAGAAGAACAAGAATAACAGGCTTTGTTGCAGCTTTTGCAATGCTAGAAATCAATTTCTGTTGATTCCCAGGAAGAACTAAGTCTTCGCGGTCATGAGATTCCCTCTCTTGGGTTTGATCCAGTCCCATTACTAATACCACTTGGTCTGCTCCTTCTGCTATCTTCACTGCTTGATCAGACAAATCAGAAGAACAGTTAACTGTCTTACATCCTGGGTGAAAATGGGTGTTCTTGACATAACTTTGCAATCCTTCCAATGGTGTAATAGGTTTGCAGGGAGGGCCAGCATAGTTTCCAACAAGGGTGTCTGTGGAATTGGCATTGGGGCCTATTACAGCAAGGGAAGTGGTTTGTGTTTTTGAAAGAGGAAGGAGTCTGTCAGTGTTTTTGAGAAGGACAATGCCATTTCGAGCAGCTTCAAGGGCAAGATTAAGGTGTTCTTGGGAGCAGACTTGGTCTGAACCAATGTTGCCGTAAGGCTGTTTATTTGGATTACCATTAAAATGCCCCAGCCTCATTCTAATGGAGAAAAGGTTGTGGAGGGCTCTATCTATGTCAGTTACATTCACTTTGTTCTTTTTGACAGCTGATTCCGTGTAGTTCTTCAAATATTCACCGCAGTCAATATCCATTCCTGCAAGAATTTATTGATAAGAAACTTAAATTATTTCTATCAGCATTCACAGTTGATGTAACAACAAAATGCAGAATCTTACACACCAGCTTTAAGAACATCAGCAACAGCATCCTCCGGTTCTTTAACATATCCTTGTTCATCATAAATGATGGAAACGGCATCACAGTCAGCTGTGATGTACCTAAGTAATTTGAAATCAAAAACCGGATCAATTTTCTGAATGAAAAGAATAGTTTTTTGTATAATTTTCATTGTTATTTCTACAAGGAAGAGACTTCTTCTCATCAATGCTATTAATCCATGTTATTACCCGTTGAAACCCCACTTCCCTCGGGCTGTTTTGGTCAAGAGATTGTAATCTGCACAGTTTGGAACTCCATTGACACGATTGTAAGCACACATTACCCCACTGGCTTTCCCTTTCTGTATGCAACTCTGGAATGGAGGCTGATATGTATCTGCTAAATCCTGTACAGTGACCTAACTTCCAGGAAAAGCAAAAACAGAAAAGGTTGCAGATAAATAGTCATTTGATAATTTGTACTTATACTGCATAATAGTATGTCAAAACAGATCAATAGTCACACTTACATTTGCATCAAAGACGAATCGATTAATGCCTTTCCACTTATCCAAATCATAAGCTGTAAAATGCTTACAACAAGCTGAGACTTGAAGATTCTCACCAAGCTTCCCTCCTTCAAAAGAGTCTCCTTGTATTCCTCTCACAAATGATACTGCATACTTCCCTGTAAGTAATGGGTCCTCACCAGGAGTTTCTTGGCCTCTTCCCCACCTTGGATCCCTGAATATATTAATATTTGGTGTCCAAAATGTCATGCCTCTCGCTTGCCCTGCATTGTATATTCCTCTAGCTTCTATTCCAATCGCCTGCTTGTAGTCATTATAAAATGAACATGAATAATGCAAAAAAGAAACATTAATTCTTCTTCCAATTTAACTAGTTTTCCTGTTAACAGATAGATATTGAATATTATAGTTTCAAGACTTGCCTGACCAATACGGTACCAAAGATAAGGATCAAAGGAAGCAGCAGTGAGGATGACTTGCGGGAAACTGGTTGCAGATTTAATTGTTCCATTGAAACGGATACCTTGGCTTATGTTGGCCACAAATGCAACCCCATGTAAGGCTTCAGACCACCATTCATAACCCGGGATGCCGAGTCTTGAAATGCCGGGAGCAGAGTTAACAAGTTGAGATATCTTCTCATCTAATGTGAGCCTGGAGATCAGGTCTTCAACTCTTTGATTGATTGGGAGTGTAGTCTTGCAAAATGGGTACGATTTGGTTTGTGGATCAGATGAGTCACATGAGAATGGAGGCTGATCATTGGACTGAGCTGAGACAAGAAGTAGCAGTGAAGTAATGTAAATTGGAGCAATTATAGAGAGCTTTTTGAGCTTCATTTTATAACTTTCAATATAAATGCACATCGTATTTTTTTGATCAATGAAGCTTTTTGGATTCTCATTCTCTTATTGATCATGAGAAATCCTGTTTCTGATTACTTTCGTAGATGAAGAACAAAAAAAATTGCAGGGAAAATGAAATTTTACTAGTATAATTTGCAAATAAAAGCATCATCAATTTGCTTAGGAGTAAAGCATCAACTTGCATGCAGGAGAAACAAACCGTAGGACCAGCAAGGGAAGGTAAACTGTTAGGCTAAATTGTTTGGGCGTTGCTGTTTTTCTGTCAAATCCAAGGAAGTGATCTTATGCCGTGATGTTAGTTGACATCAAAATGTTAAGGAACTCATATAGTTTAGGAGTTGGTAGATATAAAGGTAGAATAGTAAATTTTGTTCTTTTTGCTTTAATTATATGCCAAAATTGTCCAGATTTTGGTGATCTTTGTGGCACTTAAATTACTCACATGGTGCCTTTAGTAGTTTGGTAAGTCACCTGTAAGAAATGAAAGCAATTTATTAATTTGTAGTTTGGTTAACCAGAAAGGAGAAAATATTAATCAAGCCTCACATTTCTAGTATGTATTTAGAAATGAAAGATAGATTGATAGATTTCTGAATGTCTACATATATACTGATGTGGCTAACTAAGCTACTAATAATAATAATAGGAAATTAAGTTTGAATAATGTCTGGTAAAAAAGTGATGCTTGATGGAGGATGATAGCTTAATGACTCATCAGAGGAAAGATGTGAGATTATGAAGCAATTTTAAATTTTAATGCGTACGTGACCAAAACTATTGGTTCAATATACAATATGATTTTCTTAGGTACGTACTATACTATGTAGACCACATGGGATTTCTTTTTGGTACATACCACATGGGATGTAAGAAGCCTGACTTGTTAAAGCTTCCTCGTCCTATGTTTTTCGATTGGCTAAATCCAGCTGGGCTATACCATTACAATTTTATATGTCTATCCATGTCTGCAACGACTTAATATATGCCAATAGCGGTTGGTTGAGTTTTTAAGGTGTTGGACTTCTGCTTAAAGGGTTTTGGGATTCAAGTCTTGCCAAATAGTTCTCGTTGGTGTGATATCTATAAGTACCACTGTAATCCTTCTTCGAGGCTTGTGACATTCCTTGACCTAGACAAGATTGCATTGGTCATATGGTATATGACTAGAAGTATTTCATATTAACAGATCCAAAATGCGATATGGTCTTGCTTTGAAGTTATACTGGTGCGTGCTTGCCACATGATGCATGCATTTTAAATTTGGGCACAGCAGGTTTCTGAGATCATCTTTGGCTTTCGGTTATAAAATTCTTAATTTGCAGCTGAAGAACAGGGATTGTAGGAAAAACAAAGTCACACTTTTATAATTTGAAACTAAAGCCTCAATTTGCAGTAAGCAAAAATGATACTAAAGGATACAAGACAGCTTTTTATTGGATCATGGATGGATGACATTTACAGTTGAATATAGATAGAGAAATATGGTTCATTAGCTGTTAAATGTGATCCAGTGTTGGACTTGGCATAGCCAGCCCTTTTTGAATCATATAAGGACTGTAATCTTTAATTCTTTATCTCCAATGCTCAAGAAATGAGACTCTTGTTCTATTACCATCAAACCATCTTCATTGGCTCTGCTAAGATGCTCACAAGGGCTCAACTCAAATTCAATTTCAGCCCTTTCCCCTGCATTCAGATTAACACTCTGGAATCCAACCAACTGTTTCATTGGCCTTCCCTCACCACCCTTCAACTGCCTCACGAATAGCAACACCGGATGCTTACCTGCCATCTCTCCATGGTTTTGAACTCCAACTGTGACTGGGAACTTTCTCTCATCACAAAGTTCTTTTCCAATCTCCGAAACTGGCACATATTTGACAGCATTTGAGTTCTCAACTATTTGATCACTTGACCGATGATTTAAATACACCTTGTTTTGTGTTGAAGGGAGAATATCATAAGAATAATTTGAGTAGCTGAGACCATAACCAAATTCAAAAACCTTTGGTCCTTGGTAGAATCTGTAAGTGCGTCCAGGATAGCCTGAAGATGGTTCAGGACGCATTCTCATGTCTGTCATCGGCACTTTAGTGAAGCTTTGTGGATACCAAGTAACTGGTAACCTCCCTCCTGCATAGCAAAATTTATGAAGCATACCATTTTAGTAAATTTATCTCCAAGAATAAGTCATGCCTTATTTCTCAAGCAAAGAAAGGAATTAGTTACATCATCAAGCCTATGAATGAGACTTTACCTGGGTTGTGATCACCAAATATAATTTCTGCCAATGCAAGTCCTCCAGCTTCACCTGGATAACCAGCCCATAGAATGCTTCCAATGTGTTGATCATTTTTGGCAAAGGTTATGTCAACTGGACCACCAGTTAGAAGCACCAAAATAACAGGATTCTTAGCAGCTCTTGCAATACTGGAGATCAATTTCTGTTGCTTTGGTGGAAGAACCAAGTCTACACGATCAAAATCTTCCCTCTCCTGGGTTAGATCCAATCCCATTACTAGTACCACACGGTCAGCTCCTTTCGCGATCTTCACTGCTTGAGCGGTTAAAGCAGAAGAACAATTAACTGCACTACAACCAGGGTGATACCTGGTGTCCTTAACATAGCTTTGAAGTCCTTGCAGCGGCGTAATAGACTTGCAAGGAGGGCCTGCATAGTTTCCGGCAAGTGTTTTCGCAGAATTGGCATTAGGGCCTATTACAGCAAGGGAAGCAGTTTTTGTTTTTGAAAGTGGAAGGAGTTTGTTGGTGTTTTTCAGAAGGACAATGCCATTGCGAGCAGCCTCAAGGGCAAGATCCTGATGCTCCTGGGAACAGACTTGGTCTGGGCCAATGTTGCCAAAAAGCTGTTTAGTTGGATTGCCATTGAAAAGCCCTAGCCTCATTCTAACAGAGAAAAGGTTGTGGAGGGCTCTGTCTATTTCAGATATGGGCACTTTTCGTTTTTTAACAGCTGATTTGGTGTAGTTCTTCAAATAGTTACCACAGTTGACATCCATTCCTGTAAATTCATTGATCAAAAGTTCAGATGATGCTATTAGTCTCCACTCTCCATCAACTAAACCCATTTCTAGAACTATTAACATCTTTTGACCTAATCTTTTGTTCTAACATTGCCAAGATTTTGATGACATAATTAACCAGCATATATTCTATAACAAAGACCACTAACACTGAAAAGAGTAAAATATAGAGTTAATTTAGCAACAAAACAACTCAATACCAGCTTTAAGAACATCAGCCACAGCATCCTCTGGTAATTTAGCATATCCTTGATTCTCATGGATGATGGAGACAGCATCACAGTCAGAGGTGATGTACCTAATTATTTTATTAACCAAAAAAGAAAAGCAACTAAATCAACTTTGTGGATAAACATGTTTTGGTATTATTGTAATAATGGTTAATGACAAAAGGACAAAAGTTGTTGTCACTATATTACCCATTGAAACCCCACTGCCCTCTGGCTGTTTTCGATAAGAGATTGTAATCTGCACAGTTGGGGACTCCATTAACACGATTGTAAGCACACATAATCCCACTGGCTTTCCCTTGCTGTATGCAACTCTGGAATGGAGGCTGATATGTATCAGCTAAATCCTGTAAACTGACCTGAAAATTCCAGAAAACAGATAAATGGGAATCTTGAAAATGAATTCAATCACAATAAAATCAAAAAGTTTTAGGCTTACCTTTGCATTGAAGACAAACCGATTCACTCCTTTCCAGTTATCCAAATCATAAGCAGTAAAATGCTTACAACAAGCAGAAGCTCGAAGATTTTCACCAAGTTTCCCTCCTTCAAAAGAATCTCCTTGAACCCCTCTCACAAATGCCACTGCATACTTCCCTGTAACCAATGGATCCTCACCGGGCGTTTCTTGCCCTCTTCCCCACCTTGGATCCCTAAATACATTAATATTTGGTGCCCAGAAAGTCATCCCATTTGCTTGTCCAGCATTGTATATTGCTCTGGCTTCTATCCCTACAGCCTGTAAAAATAGTCATAAACAGACAAATGAAGTAACATTGGGAAGACACCAAAGATGAATTGAGTTCTTGTCTTTTTGCGTTATAAATAGGACTTGCCTGGCCAATGCGGTACCAAAGATGAACATCAAACGTAGCGGCGGTGAGAATGACTTGAGGAAAACTGGTGGCGGATTGAATTGTTCCGTTGAAAAAAATACCTGTGGTTACATCGGTTAAAAAGGCAACACCGTGTAAAGCTTCGGACCACCATTGATAGGCGGGGATTCCGAGTCTTGGGATGGCCGGAGCTGTGTTAACGAGTTGGGATATCTTCTCATCTAAAGTCAGCCTGGAGACAAGGTCTTGGACTCTCTGGGTGATGGGGAGTGTCGTTTTGCAGAAAGGGTAGGATTTGGTAAGTGGGTCGGAGGCGTCGCAGGAAAATGGAGGCTGAGCTGAGTAAGCTAAGACGCCGAGTTGCAGAAGGAAAGCAATGTGAAAGAGAGTGAAGAGAGATAGTTTTTGGAGCTTCATTTTCATGACCCTGTTTGAGTAGAAAATGAGTGCCGAGACAAGAGAAGTGTGCGAGCTTAAGCATGTCTTATAGGACCAACAAGGTCAGTTGGACTAAATGGTCTGACTCTTGATGTTACACTCAACTCAAATAGATTATTTACTAGTATGATTTTCATGAGAAAAAGACAGATTTGTTTCATTTCTCGCTTCTTTTTTTTTTTTTACCCCAAGTTTTGAACTTTAAAATCTCAGATTTAGTCATTGGGACTTCAAAATTTTTGTGATCTAATCCATGGAGTACAAAAATGTCAGTTTTATGAAACGATATCTTACACTATTTAGTCCTTTTCCATTTGTATACATAGTTCAGAGCATGTGATGTAATTTGTAATTTCTATAAACTCAATGCAGCTTTAGCTCTGTTTTATATATAGGTTTAGTTTGTATTGTTAGCCAATGCTGGTCCAGATATAGGGGACCATTTTTGGCTCTTTCTTCAGAAATGATGCCTATTCTTTGTTAACCAGAAACACAAAATGCAGGTTGCAGCCTCAGTTCTGATTAATAAAAACAGCAGTTGAAGGAGGCCATACCATATAATCTATACGTATCTATACATACATACATATAAAGTTGTTGGAAATGGAGCAATTTTAGTTATGCCACATCATCAATCTGTACTTCTACAAGGATCAAAAGCTATGGAATCTGAGGAGTCAACCACACAACTCAAGGTACAACTAAAGCAACCGTCACAATTATCAAATCAAATCAAATCCCAACTTCTTAAAATAGATAATCAAATAAGTTCTATTTTTCCATAGTCCACAACCGCAAGAACTTCTTAATATACTCAACGCAGTTCATCAACGAGCACTTGCAACGGAGTGCGAGCAAATTCACCTTGTAATAATAATACTATAATAATAGGATATTACCCAAGACGAATTGAATGATGGAAAATGCTTACTTAACCAGAATGTTGATCCTTTTGAATGTGAATTTGCATGTTAAATTGGCAAAGGGTGTTTAGTTTAATATGTTCTACGTTTTTTTTCCTGTTTTGAGGACTGCTTCCTTGTTCTAAGGTTGCGGCGCTTAAATTCAGGCTAATAAAATGGATGTGTAGGCTAATGACAAAGGTTGCAGCAAGGGGACCTTCTCAGAATATATTATACATGAATTTCTCAAATACATGGCATCCCTAAGCATATGTTTGGTCTGAAAAACCGCATTTAGTGCAACTTGGAAGATCAAGTTGAGCTTAAACTGAAGATTATTGGGTTTTTGAGGGGCCACCCAAATAAATTTTTTGCTTACAATATTAAGGCATTTTGCCATGTGATATGTTCCATTCAACCGACACCTAGAAAGTTGAATACTATATATACTACTACATATTATTTGAAACACCCAATAAGGATCGATAAGGAGGCTCCATTTGAATTTTTTTTGTCCTTTTCTATCTTTTCTCATTTGCCAAATTACTAAGAAAACCCTAGGTTAGTTTCTAGCCAGTTCCTGCCCTTGAGCCCTTTTTTGTAATTATACGTTTCCTTTCACACAATAAATGTTATAATAAATCCTATCCCACTATCTCTACTTAATTATTCTTTCACACAATAAATGTTATAATAAATCCTATCCCCCTATTTCTACTTAATTATTCTACAAAATAAATAATATTTTCTTTTAAGATAGAAAAAAAATTCTTAGATGAGATAGCTAAGGATCAGGATTTGAATTGAGTATTTCTTAATTTACAAAGAATTTTCTATGATTTGAGTTGAGTATTTCTTAATTTACAGAGAATTTTCAAGACTTAGCTAAGGCCTATGCTGTGTGGGAGCCCTTTTTAACGATGTCTATTAATGCTATTCAATCCATGAATTACAATTTAGAATTGTAACGTTAGTGGGTTAGCAGCATAAACGTTTAAAAGCTCTGATATAAAATTTCTAAATAAAAATTAAAACTAAATCTTATATTGATGATATGATCAGTCTATTATAAACAAGACTGTTTTTAAAAAACAAATGGACTTATTGGCCAGCCCAAAAACATAACAAATAGGGTTTATTTTAATTTGATAACAAAACCGAAGATGGTTAATCATCAAGTTATTGATTTGTTTTTCAGTAATGTTAACTTAGCTAAAGATGCAATTTGTGAATTCTTAAGAGACCACAAACCATTTGTTTCCAGTGATGCAATGTCTTATCAAAGAACTAATAACAATTTCTAAATGTCCATATGAAGAAGAGAGTAAACTTAGTTTTTGTTTGAAGTGCTACACACTTTAGAGGAGGAAACAAAATTGAAGTTATTGAACCTGTCCATGTACAAACTAATATTTACTATTTATTGCTAACTTTAGGCATATGCTCAATGTTAATAATATAGCCTTTTAAAGATGTAACACATTTAAAATCATAGTACTTTCGAATTTTCCTACGCATCAAACAATTTAATTCGAATAGGAAATTGTTTAAAGAAGTAGATTTCTGAACGCCCAACGCGTCAGCGCGGGCCGATCCACTTGTATATATATAGTAATAACAAAGCTTCTCCCCAAAAGTACATAATGGATAATTATGTCTTATTTACTTGTGATAAATGATTTTGGGAACTTTAAGGCCCACATTTTGGGGCTGATAAATGTCAGTAGAAACTAGGAAACCTTAATCCATATGCTATCATCAGATTATAATACTAATTGGGTGCTTATCATCTCCTACAACCAAGAAATGCATGCCTTCTTCCATTACCATAAGGCCATATTCATTGGCCCTGCTTAGATGCTCACAAGGGCTCACTTCAAACTGAATTTCAGCTCTTTCCCCTGAACTTAGAATCACACTTTGGAATCCAATCAGTTGTTTCTTCGGTCTTCCATCTCCATGGTTTCCTTGCCTTGCAAATAGCAATACTGGATGCTTACCTGCAATCTCCCCGTGATTCTTCACCCCAACAGAAACTGTGAACTTTCTTTGCTCACAGGCTTCTACACCTAACTCCGAGACTAGCTTGTATCTTACGGAATCTGAGGTCATAGCTGTTTGTAAGCTGGAAGAATGGTTCAAGTAAAGACTGTTTTGGGACACACGCGTGAACTCATAAGAATACTTTGAGTAACTAAGGCCATAACCGAATTCAAAGACTTTTTCGCCTTTATAGAATCTATAAGTGCGCCCGGGATAGTCTGAAGATGAATCAGGCCTCATCCTCATGTCTGTCATCGCTACTTTGGTGAATTCTTGTGGATACCAAGTTACTGGTAATCTCCCTCCTGCATGGCAACGTGCAGTGAACCATCATTAACAATTAACATTTCTATAACAACAGACGGTATTAGTTGTTGTCATTTCTATAAGGAAGCACGTTTTTAAGCATACTCAATGGCTTTTTACCTGGGTTGTGATCGCCAAATATTACTTCTGCAAGCGCAATACCTCCTCCTTCTCCCGGATAACCTGCCCAAAAAATGCCTCCAATTCTTGGATCATCCTTGGCAAAAGATATGTCAATTGGCCCTCCAGAAAGAAGCACCAAAACCACAGGTCTCTTTGCAGCTTTTGCAACATTGGTGATGAGTTCCTGTTGCCTTCCAGGAAGCAACAAATCAACACGATCAAGCTCCTCTCTTTCTTGAGTTTGATCTAATCCCATTATTAACACTACATAATCTGCCTGTTTTGCAATGTCTACTGCTTTCTCAATTGCACCATTAGAACAAGAAACTGTATCACAACCTGGGTGGTAAACAGTGTTCTTGACATAGCTCTGTAAAGCTTGCAAAGGAGTAACAGACTTGCATGGAGGGCCAGCATAGTTTCCTTTAAGCGTATCTGCAGAATTGGCATTAGGGCCTATTACAGCAAGGGATGCCGTTTTTTTGGGAAGTGGCAGAAGTTTTCCATCGTTTTTTAAAAGGACAATGCCGTTACGAGCAGCTTCAAGTGCTAAAACCTGGTGCTCTGGGGAGCAAACTTGGTCAGAACCAATGTTGCCAAAAGGATTCTGTGCTGGATTTCCATTGAAAAGGCCTAACCTCATTCTTACTGCGAAGAGATTATGCAGAGCTCTGTCTATTTCAGATTCAGGCAGTTTTTTCTGTACTACTGCTGATTTGGTATATTTCTGCAAGTAGGATCCGCAGTTGAGATCCATACCTGAAAAATATTTGTCAAGCAAATAAGGAAAAACCATAATCATCAATTTGTTGACAAAATTCTCTTGATAGAAAGGCTAAACAAATTCATCTGTGGTATAAATCATGGCAGAAACATATCATTTTATTGGGATGGAGTAATTTGTTTTTTAATTTAAGTATTATTCTATTTTGATAAGCAACTTAGCAAGGGTCTTTGTGAACCAAGAATCAACAATTAATTCATACCATCCACCTACAAGATTGCCTCTTTGTTGTCTTTCACACCAAGAAAAGTGAGAAACTAAATGATATTTATTTACTGCAAGTGTTCAACGAAGTCTAAATCACATTAAGCATTTTTATCCAAATGTCATCACATTAAGCATTGTTCTTCTAGATCCCGTTTTAGACTGCAGATATTACAGATGACAATTATCACCTTTTATATTCTTTTATGATGCTGTTACATAGAAATGATCAAAGTTTAAAAATGAATCAGCCTACAAATTTTTCCAGCAGCATATCAACTAGAATTATAGGAGCAGAAAATAGTAAAAGACAAATGGTAGCCAATTTCAATGTTTAAGTTCCCCTCTTGGTAAGGAACTGCAGTAGTCTAAGCATCCAGAAGAAGAAAAGATGACAAAAGTCTTAGAAGGCTGCTTTGGGCAAAAGCCCCACTCACTAAATAAGAGGCTATGAGCCCACATGTGCAATAGAATTACAGTGGTCCAATATCTTAGATCCAAAATCCTAGAAGATATAATATGACTATAAAGATTGCATACCATAGCATAGCAAGGGGACAAAAGATTTGAAAATAATACACAGGAAAAGAATAAGTAGAAGCACGGGCACATGTTGCTGCAACAATGCAAAGGATAAGATTACAAGGGTTAAGGTCCCACTTACCAGCTCTAAGAACATCAACGACAGCGTCTTCGGGTAATTTAGCATAGCCTTGAGCATTATGGATGATCTCGACCGCATCACAGTCCGATGTGATATACCTGATCAAAATTTCCAACCAGGGGATAGAGACCCTTAGAACTAATCACTTTTTTCTAACCTATTAGTACAATGTGATTGTCTTGACAATTGACAAATGACAGGAAAAGGATAAGCACTTTATCGAAAAGTAATTACCCTTTGAAATTCCATTCTCCTCTTGCCGTCTTGGTTAAGAGATTGGAATCTGCACAACTTGGGACTCCATTCACTCTATTGTAAGCACACATGATGCCACTGGCTCGCCCATCCTTCACACAACTCTTGAATGGTGGTTGGTATGTGTCGGCTAAATCTTGCACAGTAACCTACAAATATCCAAATGACAAAAATTACCACCAAAAAGGCATAAGTAAAGTTAAATGCTGTTCTACTTGAGAGAGTTTGTGACATTAATAAAAGGCTAAAGTAGCTTTTACTAAAGTGGAATAACTACCGCATTTTTCTCCACTAGAACAGCTTGCTTCAAGAGTTTGTCCTCCAAACCAAGGTAGACAGACAATATAGAATCAAATTCCAAGATTATAATCCTAATACTACAGAAGTTTAAACATTAATAAAAGCTTTCTTTTTACTATTTTTTATTTTTATCCTACCTTCTTTCTTAAGGAAATACCATGATTATTAAACAATATCCATGAATCAAGGCAAAACCCACTAAAGCACATCCAATGGCCATACCCATACTTTCTGATTTTGTACTTAAATAAAAAAAATTCATAAAGCACACTTAAAACTAGAAGGAATCTTTGAAACAT
>AWUE01016093.1:0-26984 GCA_001974825.2 Corchorus olitorius | reverse complement strand
AGAATGCATAAAATCAAAGCAATAAAAACAAACATTTGGTTATAACACTTACACGAGCATCAAAGACAAACCGGTTCATACCCTTCCAATTATCCAAATCATAAGCTGTAAAATGCTTGCAACAAGCTGAAGCTTGAAGGTGCCCAGTAAGCTTCCCTCCTTTAAAAACATCTCCTTGAACCCCTCTTACATACGAGACTGCATATTTCCCTGTAACAAGAGGATCTTCCCCTGGAGTTTCCTGCCCTCTGCCCCATCTTGGGTCCCTAAAAATGTTAATATTTGGTGCCCAAAATGTCATCCCTTTTGCTTCCCCTGCATTGTATATTGCTCTTGCTTCTCTTCCAATCACCTTCATTAACAACATTCTAATTAAAAAAATATATATATCAGCCTTTTAAAGAAAGATTTTGAATTTGGGTAAACTTACTTGACCAATGCGGTACCATTGGTAAGCATCAAAAGAAGCAGCCGTGAGAATGACTTGAGGGAAGCTAGTGGCAGCTTTAATAGTACCATCAAACTTGATGCCAGGGCCTACATTGGCGACGCCGTGTAAGGCCTCCGACCACCACTCGTAGGCCGGGATACCAAGCCGTGGAATTGCCGGAGCCGAGTTAACAAGTTGAGAGATTTTCTCATCTAACGTCAACCGTGAAACAAGGTCCCTTGCCCTTTGGCTGATGTGCAGTGTAGTTTGGCAAAAAGGGTAGTTTTTGGTTGATGGGTCCGATGAATCACATGAAAATGGAGGTTGGGTTGAAGCAACATGGATTAAAAGGAAAGTGAAAGTGATTAAGGAGATGAAAGGGAGTCCTTGGAACTCCATTTTTGAGAAGTACAAGTGATGAAGGAACTGCCTGAAGTAGAAAGTACTTTTGTAGTTCAGTGAGAACAGAAGTGAGAAGTTTGCTTTTTGAGTTTGATGTATCATTGGTCGGAATTGAGAATGACCTGGTTGCCCTTGCATTATAAGATTTGTAAATTGGTTTTTTGGGTAAAGTAAAGCATTCCATAATTATTAGTATCAACTTTATAAATTGGGTTAACATTTCTATGAAGGAAGGAGGCAGCGTTTGTTTATTGGGCCTTTTTCTTCCATAGTTTCAATTGATTGGTGCGTGATGAGGCTAACGAAACGTGTAAAAAAGTAAGCATTGAAGCAATGTAAACATGAGATTGAGTCGGCCAAAAAAAAAAACAGGAGATTGAGATCGTATATAAAATGCCATACCTTTCTCGGTAGATTAAGATAGGGTTAAGTGAAAATAATGCCGTTTCCTAGTGTTTGCATTTTGGTCGTTTTTTGTCCCTGAAATTTGCGCTTGGATTGGATCTGGCTCATGAATGGACTATGGAATAGCATGTAGTGGAGTTCCTTTCGCCCATCATCGTACAGTGTCTTAATCTAAACTCACAATCACAATAAAAAGGTAGTTCAAGTTTCTAATTATGTTCCTCTCTCCACCAACGCAATAGTAGATGTGGGTCTAGCTAACTGGTGCATCCATGCACCAATCAGACACAAAATTCAAGAGAATATATCCCATTAATATATTTAAAAAGTCTAATAATTGTATAAAAAGTTGGTATAGAATTCCTACATAATAATTGTTCATAAAAAAGAGAATTTGTATATCAAAACTACCCTTATACCAAATAAAAGATTTTTAGTTGGGGTTAAACCTTATTAAAATTGTTTATATTTTTTTTCTAAAACCCTAAAATATTATTAAAATAGTTGGGGCTAAACCCTTTACAAAATTATAACATTTCTAGTTGGGGCTAAACCTTATTAAAATTGTTTATATATTTTTTTTCTAAAACCCTAAGATAATGGGACTCAAAATTTAAGATTTACCTTAAAATTGGGGATAAAATTTTATTTGGGGCTAAACTTGGTGAAAAGTATTTAAATATTTTCCAAATAAAAAACTTCTATAAAAGAAAAATAATTTTTCAGTGGGCATTATAGTGATAAGCAAAAGTCAAATATGTCTCATCATTACATTTATTACATGCTTCAAAACTTTTTTTCTTGGGTTTTGTGACTAAATGGTGCAAGAATGCACCATTTAGATTTTGCCATAGTAGATTACTAATAAATGATAGATGCCACTTTTCCTTGGATTAAAAGTTTGTTGTATAAATAGACTACCTTAGTTGCTTTGTGGCAATTAACATAGTACAACAAGAGATTCTTGCACCGATGTTATTAGTTCAACTGGGTGCATAGTGTTTGAACTATAAGGTATTCGGTTGGAGTCTTATGAAATGTCGGTTTTGTTAACATGTATATTCCTATTTATTTGGTTATTTATTTAATGAGATACTAGGTTCAAGTTTCATGGAATGTCGCTTTAATTAATTTGTGTATTTATTTGGTTATTTGTATAGTAGTAAGTTAATTTCATAGTTTAGGTTGAATTCTCATGTTTGAATATATAAAGATTTATTCAGATTGTTTTTACTAATTCTCTAGTATTGGATCCCGACTACTATGGAGTTGAGCCGTGTCAGACCCATATGAGGAGAAATTCTCCCAACATTGTTTTCGCCATTCACAAGAGTGGAAACTTGAGACCTTACTTAAGGGGCATCGAGCTCATTCTACCCAACCCAACTTGATAGATTTTTTAAGAGATTTTATTGTATTCCTAAAAGAGCTTTGCTAGGCGCCCCGCCTAGGTGTCACACAAAAATTTACTTCCTGACGTGTCAACCACACGTCAAGCCACATGTTATTATTTTATTGATCCCAACACATCTTTTACAAATCTTAATTTTTCTAACGCTTAAAATAAAATTTTAATTTTAATTTGGCCTAAACTTAGTGAATTAGTTATATATTTTATTTCCAAAACCCTATAACAATAAATTATTAATTATGGAATTTACCCTTAAAATAAAAATAAAATTTTAATTTGGGGCTAAAGTTAGTGAAATTAGGGTTAAACTTACTAAAAAGAATAAAAATAGAAAAAAGAGAAGACACTTGGCCTAAAGTGCGATGGACACGTCAGGAGGGAGCATTGTGTGAAACAAAATGGAGGGGCAAGAAGATTATCTATACTATATATAAAAGTACGAGTTTTGTAAAACTTTTGAATCGCCTATTATACCCTTATTAAACTTTTGAATTGCCTATCATACCCTTATTTTTCGAATATACTCCATCTGTTACATATTATCTGTCCCTTTTGGGTCAAACCAATCAAACATTTGACCTTTAATTACAAAAAATATATATATACAATCAAATTTTAAAAAAATATTTTTTGAAAAGTTTAAGATTTAACTTAATCAAAACATAATTTTTTAAAATTTATTTTTATATAATTTTTTTATAATTAAAGGTCAAAGTTAGGAAACTTTGACCCAAAAGGGACAGATAATATGGGATGGAGGGAGTATTTTTTAAATGTCATTTTTTAAATTTTTATTTTTTTAATCAGCTAAAAACTCTATTTTTATTTAATTAAATCTAATATCCTTATAACTATTTTATTTTTACCATTTTACTATTTTACTTTTATAGTTTTACTCAACTAAAAACTCTATTTTTATTTAATTAAATCTAATATCCTTATACCTATTTTATTTTTACGATATTACTAATTTAATTAAAAAGTTTAGATATATATTAGAATTTTTAAAATATATTTCTTAAATGACATTGTTTAAATTTTACAGTTTTTTGTTAGAAATAAACTTTTACAGTTATTCTGCTAAAAAATCTATTTTTATTTAATTAAATTCAATATTTTTATAAATATTTTATTTTTACCATTTTAATTTTAAAAAAATCGGAGACTTTTAGATCTGGACCCATTTCAATTTTATAATATAAACTAATAAAAGTATTATTATCAAGTTTAAAAGTTAAAATAAGTTGCCTAATCATCAATTATATATTCATTCTTTTTAATATTTAAGTTAAAATTTATTGAAAATTTAATTATTGTGATTGATCTTTTTCTATTTTTAAAGTGTGTATTGGTAGTTTAATGTATTGGAGTGTATGACAAGAATTTAAAGTTTTTTTTTTAAAGAGTAACATGCAATTATTTCCTTTGACTTATAAGGTTAGGGGAGTCAACTGGGTGGGTTGGACGGGTTTCGGGTTCGGGTCATCAGGGTTTAACTCAAATGAGTCAAGTAATTTTCTCGGATCATTCGAATTTCGAATCTTCTAGGTTCAGGTCAGGCGGCTTCGAGTTTTGGTCTCAGATCACTCGGGTTTTGGATCACTCGGGTTATGGGCTTTTCGGCTCTATGACTCGGATCAATTGGGTCAACATTGAATTTTTTAATGTTTAATTCTTAAATTTATTTAATATCTTTATTATTCGATTTATTTTACAATCGACTACCGATGAAGTTTAGCACACTGCATATACGAGGTTAAAGAGTTGACATGTGTCCCTTTACATATTAATTTTGAATATTAAATATATAATTAATTATGAAGTGGGGGTATGTGTTCAAATAAATATTGGTTATATAATATCCAAATTTATGTTCTTTCATTACATCAATTAAAATTATAAATTAATTAATAATATAAGTATCCATAAAAATGAAAATAAAATTACAACCCTTACCGGTGAGATTATTAGTACGGTAGTAAAACCTAACAGAAAAAATTGTCAAGAAATTACTAATTAATTATTATTATTTATTCATTATGTAAAAAAAAAAACAAATTACTAACTATAAATTTATCATAAATTATTCATAGAACTGATTTAATACTTATATTCATGAAGTTTAGCAAATTTAATAAAATTATAACAATAATATATATTTTATTGAATAAATGATAATTTAGAATGGTTAAAATTATAACAATTTGGATTTTATTGAATAAAACATAATTTTAGTTTATAATATTCTTGGGTCATTCGGATTATGGGTTTGTCGGGTTTGGATAGGACATGTTTGGGTCGTTTACTTTTCCTGATCAAATCGGGTTCGGTTAGTTGGATGTGTTATCGAGTTTGGATCAAGTTTTAACCGCTTTACTTATAATTAATTTCAATTATTATTATTTTTAATTTAAACACAATGGGTAATGTGCACGCACGTGGAAGTGAAAACTAGTTCTTCCTAAAAAGATAGCAATGGACTCTTTATCCATTTCTTAAACAAATTAATTAATTGTACCCTAAACAACGATTATTTATCTATACTAATTATAAAGTCAAAATCTGAGTTTGTCTCACGGGTTGACTCAGAGACAAAATCAGATTTTAAAAATTCAAAACAAATTAAAAACTGCCAATCTTAAATAAAACTACCCATTAGAGGATAAGTATAATATTTAAATTTTATTTATATCATTTAAAAAAACTACCCATTTAAAAAAATGTCACAAACTAGCTTAAAATTATTATTTTATTTTCACATATACTCACTCACGTAGTGAATGTCCTGTGTTTTGTCAATAATTAAGAAAATAAATTAAAATGGAAAAAATGTGTTAATTGGGCTCTCATTGGATCTGATCCATCCATGAGAAATTGTTTGTATTAAACCTTTGTAATAATTCATAAAGCTACAAAATTTTGCCTATGGCAATGAAAATCTTTGATAAAGAATAAGATTAACACTTGTTTGGATATAGATGAGTAAGGGAAAGGGAATGAAAGGTAGGGAGGGAGGGGAAGTAAAAGAAAGGGAGTAATCATTCCCTTGCTCTTGCCTAAAAAATTTCCTTGTTTTTATAGTTAAAAATTAATAAAAGAAAGGAAATGGAGGGAATAAATATATAATATCTTTTATGTTTTTAAATTGAAGTTAAAATAAAGATAAAATAATAATTTAATAAATAAAATAGTTTTAATCATTTTCTTTCCTTCCACAAACCTCCAAGTGGGAGAATTGTAAAATTGAAGATATGAGGGAAATGGAGGGATATTCATTTCTTTCTGTTGCGCCAAAAATCTCTTGCTAGAGTTTTCGCGGAGAATTCTTTATGACAGCGTAAGGGCGTGCCAGTCAATTTGCTAAAATTGACAAAGAGGTTGTAAAAACAAGATATGGTGCGCGGAGCAGCAGATTAAAAGATCAGAACGATTGTGGGGACTGGATCAAAGTCACACCGGAGCATCTAAATCATTGGATCCACATGAACTACTTCTCATAACTGGGCCTTCTCTTTTAGATCAGATCTGGGAGATCTGCTTTGATTGCAATTGAAATTGAAAAGAAAATAACAAACTGATATGTTATTTCTGAATGAAGAACACGTGTACAGTGTTTGTATGTCCGGAGACAAGATTGAAACAAGAGAAAAAAACTAAAAGAGTGTTTGTTTGTCCTGAGACAAGATCTAATCAAGGAAAATATGAAGAACGAGTGAAGAACTCGTGATGAATTGGGTGAAAATGGCGCAGAGCCAGAGAGAAAATAAGCACGGAGCTTGGCTTTTTTGCGCGGAGCAAGTTTGTAGCTGCAGGAGCTGGTTTTTGATTTCTCGGGAGAAATGTCTGAGATGCGGAATCTGCTGAAAGCTGAGAATGGCCTCCCTTTATATAGGGGACGGTTTGGGCTTGAGCATTTAATGGGCTTGCCTTGCTAAGAAAGGCAAAATCCTCCTCCTATGCAGATGACAGCTTTCAGGAAGGTGCAGTGAAGCTTCCTTCTCCTTCTGATTGCCTCCAACTGCTGAAGAGAGGACAAGACAAGGACTAGGGCGCCACTCTGCTTGGATGGGAGATGGAAATCTGCCTCCTGGGTAGTTGATGACAATTTTTCCTTCTGCCTATCACATTGCAGCAGGCTTTCGTTGCTTCTTTTGTGCTGAAATTAGCTATTTTGACTAAGTAGTGGCCAATTGACATCACGAATTGGACTTTGATCATCAAGGCCACGAAATTACTCATACTTAGTCATATTTAGCTCTTCAAATCATAAAAATAATAATTAATTAAGAAAATGGCTTAAACCGGGGTGAGAAAGCCATATGTCCTTAATTGAAAAGAATGCAAAAGTTGCAAACGATCTCGGATTTAACCAAAATTTCACCAGTAGGCTTAGATTATCTCCATAAGACTATGGAAAAAATCCCAAGTTAATTTGAGTTCTCTATCGTGGTGAATTTGGTTTCACTCCCGAAAATGTCCTTAACTGAAAACCGGGCATAAGTTTTTACTCCGATGTCAGAATGAGGTGAAATTTTACCAAGATGATCTTCATAGCTCAGGGATCATCATGGTGTGCTCCTTGGAAGAAATCGCAGCCTCTAGCCTCTTCAATTGGTCAATTTTACCGTTTTATCCTTAATTGAACAAAATACAAGTTGCAATTTCGCCTCCCGGGGAGGGGAGAGGGCTAGGCGATTTCTCCACTATGGTTGGTCGACTATATGGAGGAGGTGTGAGGTTGAAAATCTCATGCCTCTCTCACGTGCGTAGTTATTTCTCTTGCTGACAAACTTTAGCTCTCTGCCTCCTTCCTGCAGGAAGAGAAAAATATCTCTCTGCAGGGCAGAGGGCGGCCTCTCCTCTGTATGGGAGACGTCTTGGGCCTTGCTATGTATGTCCATAAGTATTTTTTTTATCTCATGGGTAGATGACAAGCAATTCTCCTTTTTTATCTGTTTGCCTCCCTAGTAGGCAGCAATATCAAAGGAAACTACTTCCGATTGATTTCCTCTGGCACTTACCCTAGCAGGGGCGGCACATGTGAGATTTTTAATAATAATTATTCAATAAAATAATTATTATTTAATTAATAATTAATAATTAATTAATTTCAGCCCGTGCAATTAATTTACAAGACTTTCCTAATTCAATTTGAACTAGGGTGGTGCAGAAACCTAGTTTCTTTAGGAATTTTGATTAAATCCTAACCACTCATCTTGATTATAATTATTATAAGACCAATTTACCCTCAATTGTAACTTGAGGTATAAACAATGCCCCCCCCCCAAGCTTAAGTCTTTGTGTTAAAAGAATTTAAGCTTGTATTTAAGGAAATTGGTCTTGGACCGAAATTTTCCCTCTTACTTCTAGCCAACGTCGACACCCCTTCTTTGGTACCATACTTAGCCGAATTTTCCAGAAACTTTTCAAGCTTCAATGGCTTCCAAAGATCAAGGTAACAACAAAAATCATCACCAAAAATCATCACTCATGCCAAGCAATTCAAGCCGCGACTCCTTGTTCTTGGAGGCTTCCAAATCCTTGGCAAGAATCAAGCAATTTGGATCAAACTCCCATGATGGCAGCTACCAATCAACTCAGGTAAAACCTAAGCTCAAGTCCATGGTGATTGATCCCAAATCGGCACAAAATCAAGGTAATTGTTCATGAACTTTTAATTTTTTGCACTTAAGTTCATCAATTTCCTTTATGCCGCCAACCCTAGCTCAATTGCCATGTTTAGGTCGACTTTGATGATGATTTTGGCATGATATGGCTGCTGTAATTTTAGGCAAAAATTTTATTTAGAAATCAAATCAATTTAGTAAAGAAATTGGCAAAAATCCTTAGTAAAAACTATGTAGTTTTCGGCCTAGGACTTAAATTTTGCCACAGATCTTTAGGTGAACATGTTGCTACATGAAATTGTGATTCCATGGCATGAAATCATGTTGATCAAGTCGACATAGAGGCTGCAATTATCGACTTCCAATTTCCCTTCCTTAGGCGCAAGTTTATGGCCTTATTTGGCTAGGATTGCAAATCCTATTAGGTCTAGGAAGCCAAATTGGACTAGGAATTGGTGTTTTCCTTATGAATTTAGGCTAGGATTAGGTCAACCCTAAACCCAATTGAACAAGGATGATAAACCCTAGCATGCCACAGCCCCAATTGATAGATTTAAATTTTTGGGCGGCAATTTTCAATTTAGTCCCTAGGGTTTTATGCGATTTTGGGAATTTTGGCCAAATTGATTAAATTAGCCAAAAATTCAGGAGATTAATCATAAAATTAAGTCCTAATTAGAAGTATAGGAGCCTTAATTTTTACAATTTTAGTGCCCTAAAATGCCGCAGCCCCTTAATTGCATAAATTACAAAGTGGCGACATAGTATTAGGTTTTAGGTTGAAATTCTTGCTAATTTTGGCCCAATTGATAAAATTGGCCAATGAAATCAGGCCATATACACATGAAATTAGGTTTAATTTCACACGTGCACTACCCAATTAGCTTAAATTTTAAAACCCTAGAGTGCCGAGCCCTTAATTGCATAAATTGCAAGTTGGGCGGCACTCAATTTCTTCATATCCTTAGGGTTTCGGCCAAAACTGCTATTTTCGGCCAATTAATTACATCAAATCAAGTTCTTAGCACATGAAATTAGGTTTAATTTGACACGTGCACATCCCAATTGATGAATTTTAGCAAACCCTGGCATGCCAAGCCCTTAATTGCAAAAATTGCAAATTGGGCGGCATGCTCTTTAGTAATTAGGGTTTTAGTTGGTCAATTTTGGCCAAATTAGCATACTTAGCCAAAAATTGAAATTTTAGGTTTAGGTGAAATTAAGTTTAATTCCCACAAACCTTAAATTTTAGCATACCATGACTCTAGTTGAAAATTACAACTTGTGTGGTATGCACATTGATATTTTCGGCCTTAATGTAATCTTATGGCCAAAAATTATTTTTATTTTCTTAAAAATATTACTATAATTATTTTTGGCAGCCGTAATAATTATTTTTGCCAAGAAATAAAATTAGGGAATAATTTTAAGGTGGTAAAAATATTTATTTTTACCAAACTTATTAACAAAATTTTGTATTCTAACAACTTTGTTAATTTTGTAGGGGAACTTGTGACATCTTCTGAGGAGGAAAGAACTCTTGACCTCGTGAAAAAACTTGTTGCTAAGTCTTACCATGAGGTGGAATTTCCCAAAGATGCTCTTGCTCCTTTCTTTACTGGTTTCCCTTCAGCTGAGATGAATGACTGCTTCCCTCTGCACCGAGGTGGCCTGCTTCCTCTTCAAGGATATGATTATGACTTCCGCAAGTGGGTTAACAAACTTCAGTCAAGGGCCTATTGCCCAGCTGAGTGGTGCGCTTGGTTGGATCGCATAGTCATGTATCGTGAAGAGCAACTACGTGAACAAGACTTATTATCATTCGTCTTGTTGTCAAAACAAGAATTCTCCTATGATGGTGCCTTGCGTGCTGCTCTCAGTTCCTTTTGGAATAGGTGTTGGAATTACTTCCATCTCCCATGTGGGCGAATATCGGTAACTCTTCTAGACATAACAGCAATCACCGGCCTTCCCGTCGATGGCGAATGGGTATCCTGCGCCACTCCTCTTGATGAAGCTGAAGATTTGCTCTATTCCATCTCTTTTAGTGACAAACTTTACTTCAACAAGTTTATTTCTGAGTATGCCCAATCCACCTATGCTCTTTTTGAGGCTAAGGAACTCACGGCTTTCATGCTCTGCCTGATTTGCAAATTCGTTGTTTGTCCTCCCTCACGTGTCTGCCTTGCTGAGTATCTCCACCTTGCTAAGCTCATGGCCTCAGGGAAAATATTGGCTCTTGGTCAGTTCGTGTTGGGAAACCTTTACCGTGGCTTATTCAATCTTACTCAGAGCATTGACAAAGGTACTCATGGTCCTTTGTGGCCTTCAGGTGTGGGCTTGGATGTACTTTCCTCAGCTATCTCCTACTCGTCATGCAGCTACCCTCGTCACTCGGTGTTATGGTGACTTATATGGAGGCCTTGTGCATATCAACAACAATGGGAACAATGTCTTTCATTCCTTGTGGAACCTGAAAGATCAAGAGTTCTTTCTCTATTCTCGGAGGTATTTTGGTCCTTCATGGTTCCAAGAAACACCTACTAACGAGAGTGCGGATGTTGTGAAACAAGCATGGAGAAACTTCTGTTTGCCCATTGATCTCTGTTTTGGCGTTGAAGTGGATGGGAGAGTCAAACCCGGGTTTGAAGCATATTGTCCTCCTCTACTTGGTAGACAGCTTGGATTTATTCAGCAAATCCCCTCACCTCCTCACTTTTCAAGGAACAAATGTTGTCATATGAGACCTTCAGTCCTTGATAAAGCTTTCTTTGCGAAATGTCATGAACATGCTGAGAGGCAAAGGTAAGAGGCGGATTTCACCATCTCTCCTTTCTTATCCGAGGCCACTCCAAACTTTGTTGCTTGATGGTCAGAGATATGGAAGAAAATCGGTGGTGAAGATTTATCTCACATCGCTGCAAGACTTCATTTTCCACCTGGTAATCTTTGTTACTTAAACTTTTATTAGTTGTTTAAGCTTTTTACTAACTCTTTCCACTTTTTAGGTGATGCTTTTGCACCTCCCAAAAAGGATGCCAATAAGATGGCAAAGCAAGTAATACGGAAAGGTGCTGCTTCATCGCGTGAGAAGGATGCTTCAGAAACTTCTGCTTTGAAGAAGAAGAAAGGTATTCTGAAGTCTGGTGGTTTTCCTTCTGGCAACCCGATGGACGCATCTCACTCTGATAGTCAGAATGTCATCTCTCATAAGACCACAAGTGGACCGTTGGAAGTAGCGTCATCTCCTTGTTCACCAGCTATTTCTTTGGATCATGTCATCTTTGTGGATCAAGAAGATGTTCCTTCTTCATCAACAAATTCAGCCCTTGAGATGGCCGCATCCTTTCTGCTTGAAGACAACTTCTCTTTAGGTGACATGGATCTTTCAGGGCAACCAAGTGGAAGGGGCTTCATGAATGATTTGGAAAACATAGTTTCCAATTCCCATGGCGTATGTTTTGAGAATACTACTGAACCCATCCTTCCAATGTCTATGCCTGTTCTAGTCAGTGAGGCAGCCAATAGGAGTATGGAAATTGAAAATTCTCTTCCTATTGCCGCACCTCTTGTTTTAACGCCTGTTCCATCTCCTGTACTTCCCTCTGTTTTGGCTGATGCTCCTCTCCTTCAAAGATGCAAGGTTCTCAAGGAACTCACATCAAAGCTTCTACCAATGGATTATGAGGCCTCTTCCGGAGATGTTACCGAGGTTCCTTCTGATGCTCAGTTGAAAGAAGCTTTTGATGAACTTTGCAAATTCACTTTGAAAGCAGATGCCGCCATTCTTCCTGCCCAGAATGAAGCTATCTATTCTCATGCTCGGACCTGGTCACGTTCGCTTGAAATTGAGGATGATGAAGCTCGATTCTGGAAATATTTTCCAAGATTGTTTGACGCCTTCCTCACTAGATATAATCAAACTCAGAGCCACTTCGATCAATTTAACGTGAAGCACAAGAGATACAAAGCCCGTCAGAGGACTCTAGATGACAAAGTTGCAGCCCTGTATCACTCAGTGGCGCCTTCTGAGAGAGAGTTGGCTATTGATAATGAAATCAATGATTATTTAGCGAAGGTGAAGGCTCTTCAACTAGAAAAAGCCAAACTTGCTCAGAAGCGTGAGGTGCCTTCCAATCACAAGTGTGAAGAAATCTACTGCGAGGCGAACATCCTTCTCAAGGAAAAAGATGACTACCTAGCTGTTGTTGCTGAGAGAGACTTCTTCAGAACTTCGCTGGATAGCATGGATAGAGAGTTTGAAGTATGGAGATCACTCCTTCTTGAGACCTTTCCCCCTGTGACTACTGAAAAGGAGAAAGAAGGAAAGTAATTTAGAATTTTGTTTTTACTTTCAATTTCCTAAACAAGTTATGTTTTGAATTGGTGGCAATGAGTTTTTGCCAACTTTAATATTAGTGGCTTTTCATTTTATTTCAGCCATCTAACTTAAACAAAATCCTTTGTCAATTTAATCTTTTGGTCTTATGACTAAAACCACAAAGATCAAATACTTGGAAATTATTTTGGAATTAAATTGCCAATAATACTTAGAATTTTCGGCAAAAACATCCCAAAATACCTAGAAAATTCGGCCTCCTCTTTTTACTAAGGCCAAATTTTGAAAAATTAAATTCCACAAACACTTACACAATTTAAGTGATGGAATTTCTTATTTTTCCTTGGATTTTTCGCCACACTAAGGTTATTGGAAAAAATCTGAAATTTTTATTACTTAATAAGTAATAAAAATATTTTGTTTTTATTTAAAAGCCACAAGAACGCAATTGGGGTGGCTAAGTCCACGAAGCGTGTAAGTTTTATACTTTGGTGAAGCATGTGGCTGTGAGTTGAGTCATAGCCACATCATCTAATTCCTCCTCCATGTCAAACTCAGGATTTGGATCAGATTTCGCTTCCCATGCAGTTGGATAGTACTTCTTCAAATAGCACCCGTTGATGAACTTCCTATGGGAATCACCACCCTCAGTCTCTAACCAATAGGCACCATTCTTAAGTAATTTCTTGATACGGAATGGTCCTTCCCACTTGGGAGACCATTTCCCGCGTTTCTTAGAGCCAAGAGGTAAGAAAGCTTTCCACACTAGTTCGCCTTCAATGAAACTTTGTTTACGAACTTTTTTATTATAATTTCTTTCTGCCTTCTTCTTCTATGCTTGCAGGTGATCTAAAGCATCCAACCTTTCAGAGTCAAGGTCTTCAAGCTCGATCATCATGGCATCATTGTAATCATACCATTGCAAGTTATTTTGGAATGCAACTCTGGCTGACTTAGCCAAAAGTTCCATTGGGACCATTGCATCATGACCATAGGTGAGGCTGAATGGACTCACACCAGTACTTGAACGTTGTGACATCCTGTATGCCCACAAAGCCTTAGGTAAGACTCTATCCCATTTACCGGGTTTGTCTTTCATCATTTTTTCTATGATGCCTATCATCACCTTGTTAGAAGCTTCGGCTTGTCCATTAGCCTGAGCATAGTATGGCGTTGACTTGGTGAACTTTAGGCCAAATTTTTCTTCCAAACTTCTTGTGATCTCACCATCAAAGTTAGTACCTTGATCAGTGGTGAGAGTTTCTGGAATTCCAAAGCGGTAGATGATATGTTCCTTGATGAATTTCTTGATGTCATTATGAGCTATGCCATTCAGAGCTTTTGCTTCCACCCACTTGGTGAAATAATCTGTGGCAACTATAATAAAACAGACACCTCCTTTGGCAGGTGGGTAGATCTTTCCAATGAGATCAATTGCCCACCCTCTGAATGGCCAAGGCTTTATTATAGAGTGTAGCTCTTCTGATGGGAGTCTCCATATAGGGCCATACTTCTGACAAGCTTGGCAACCTTTGGCGAACTCCATGCAGTCTTTCATGATGGTTGGCCAATAGAAACCATGACGGCGTATTAGCCATCTCATCTTTTTACCAGCTTGATGTGCACCACATAAACCTTCATGCACATCCTTGATGACTTTTTTAGCTTCATCTTGATCTAGACATCTCATTAAAGATCTGTCTAAGTCTTTTCGATATAACTCATCAGCTAAGACAGTGTAGTGCACAGCCGAAGTCCTTATTCTCCTGGTGACCCTTGTTGATGGATTTTGGAGATATTCAAGAAATGGTTGGCGCCAATCATCAAGTCTATGTACTAGGTTGTACACTTCGAACATATTGTCTCTAGTGAATGTTGAAGGCATGCTCCTCCTCTCGACATTTACCACCTTCGTCCAGATATCATCTTGGAATACCAGGCCAGATGCAAGCTGTGCAGCAACATTTGCAGACTCATTTCTATGCCTAGGGACGTGTTCTATCCTCACATCATCAAATTTTTCTAACAATTGCACTGCCACTGCATAATATGATAACAATGATGGACTTGTGCAATTGAACTCTCTGGTAAGCTAGTTGATCACCAAGAGAGAATCTCCTCTGATGTGTACTGTGGATACTTTCATTTTAATTCTAGACCAATGATGAGTGCCTCATACTTAGCTTGATTGTTAGTACAATCAAAGTCTAAGTGGAATGACATCATGGTATAGTCATCATCTGGGGAGGTGATGACAATTCCTGCACCTGCAGAATTAGCAGTGCTAGAGCCATCAAACTCAAGTATCCATGGTATTAAAGATACCTCCATGACAAAGTTTGTATCTTCAAACTCTCCTCCCAAGTCTAAGCCTGGGTGGTCGGCTAGGAAGTCAGCAATTGCTTGCCCTTTTACTGCCTTCTAAGGTATATACTTGAAACTGAACTCAGAGAGTGCTAGGCACCACTTGCCTAGTCGGCCTTTAAGTAGAGGCCGAGATAACATGTATTTCACTAGTCAGTTTTTGAGATAACACAGACATCAAAGTAGAGCATGTAATGTCTTAGTTTTATTGCTGCAAAGTAAAGTGACAAACATAGCTTTTCGATAGGACTATACCGAGTTTCTACATCAGTAAGAGTCCTACTTAAGTAGTACACTGCTTGTTCCTTCCCTTTTCCTAACCCCTGAGCCAGCAAACATCCTATGGAAGATGTAGTGGCTGCAACATATAGGTACAAGGTCTTATCTTTCTTAGGAGGAACTAATACAGGAGGCGAAGCTAAGTACTTCTTGATAACCTCAAAAGCTTCTTGATGTTTGTCATTCCATTGAAACTCCTCCTTGTCTCTCAACTTCAACAGTGGTGAAAACGCCTTGGTCTTACCAGCAGTGTTGGAGATGAATCTTCTCAAGAAGTTGGCTTGTCCAAGGAAGCGTTGGAGCTCTTTCTTTGAGGTTGGCAGTTTTGCTTGTATGATGGCTTTTGCCTTGTTTTGGTTTATCTCGATGCCTCGTTGATGAACCAAAAATCCAAGGAAGTTACCTGCACTCACACCGAAAGCACATTTCAATGGATTCATTTTCAAACCATGTTGTCTCATTCTTTCGAATGAGCGCCTTAGATGATCAATGTGATCAAGGTGGTTGTGTGACTTAACCACTACATCATCTATGTATACCTCCATGAATTTTCCAATCATGTCATGGAAGATGGCGTTCATGGCTCTTTGATAGGTTGCACCGACGTTCTTGAGTCCAAAGGGCATGACTACCCACTCAAAAGTACTGATTGCAACTGGATAGCGAAAAGCTGTTTTTGGAACATCCTCATCTGCTATGTAGATCTGATTGTAGCCGCTGTGCCCATCCATGAAGGACAACACTTGATGTTGGGCGGCCCCATCTACTAATAAGTCTGCAACAGGCATAGGATATTCATCTTTAGGGGTGGCAGAGTTCAAGTTACGAAAGTCAACACACACCCTGATCTTACCATTCTTTTTAACTACATGAACTATGTTTGAAATCCATTCTACATACCTTGCGGTACGGATGAATCCTGCTTTAAGGAGCCTTTCAACTTCCTCTTTAACTTTAAGGATGACATCATTAGCCATCCTTCTAGGAGGTTGTTGATAGGGATGGTAACCTTCAATGATTGGCAGGCGATGCTCCACCAAGTCACGACTTAAGCCAGGCATTTCGTCATAGTCCCAGGCGAAACAATCTTTGTATTCTTTTAACAAGGCTACAAAGCGTGGCTTATCTTCTTCGGCCAACAACTGACTTATATAAGTCGGGCTAGGGTCTTCTTCAGTACCAAGATTTACTTCAAGTAAAGGATCTTGTACCTCAGCCTTGAGATCATCTAACTTCATGGGAGCAAGGTCAAGTTCTTCCATGGTGATCTCATCTTGTGTATTTTCTACACTTTGATAAGCCGCATCAGCTGATGGGGCGGCTGAGTCCTCTAAGCTTTGGAGCTTCATCTCTAAGGCCAATGTCGACAATTTTCGTAAGGTGTCGTTGGCCAACACAACCTCTCTAGGTTGTGTACTCATGGGATTTCCTCTATGATAGGAGCACATGGAAGCGGCTTGAAGGGAATCAAAGAATCAGGCCGCACAAGATTTTCCATCACCTCTTTCAAGGCTTTTTGTTTGACTTCTCCTGTGGAGATGAATGGGTATGGCCGGCCATATTTGTCCTGGCCCATGAACCTTATTGGTCCAGTGGTTCCGTCATAGAACCTTGCATCTACTGCGTTGGTTTCAACTTTGAATGGCCTGTTGTCTGCCTTGACCACTTCAACTTATGTAACATTCCAAAACATCAGTAGTTGATGTAAGGATGATGGGACACACCAGTTGGAATGAATCCAATCCCTACCAAGCAACATGTTGTAAGTTGATGAGGAATCAACTACAAAGAAGGCGAAGAGGGACGTTTTTGATCCAATGGTCAGGTGGGCAGGCAATATGCCTCTTGTCTTCTTGATATTTCCAGAGAAATCACTCACAGTGACTTCTGACTTGATCAAGTCATCAGTGCATTTGCCAAGCTTCTTTAATGATGAGTAGGGAATGAGATTCACCGTTGCACCATTATCAACAAGTACCCTACTGATTGGAATGCCATCAACATGTGCTTTGATATACAAAGGCTTGATGTGGCAAGTGTTTGCTTCATCAGGCTTGGTGAAGATGATAGTTTTTGCATCATCTGAGGTGTTGCCCCCCGAGTCTTCTTCATAACTTGAAGGGATCTCAATGACATCTTCACTCTCCTAGGGAGAGGGTGGCTCAAAAGATTCCACTCGCTCTTTCAATCTAGCAGCAAATGTGCATGGCAGAGTGATAGTAGTATGGTTAAGGTTAACCATGAATTGCCCAAAAGTCAATGAATCAACAGACTTGTTGTCAAAGTCCTCAGCAGCTAATGTTTCTTCCTCACTCATGGGGACATGCTCCTCTTCCAAACTTTCATCACATATGTTCTGATCAGATGAAGTTGGAATGGCATCCTCCATGTGGGTGGCGCCATTATCTTCCCATTGTGGAGTCCACAGACTTTTATCTTGGTCTCCTGGGGCCTTGTCTACCTTCATGTTAAGCTCTTCGATGAAGACTCTCCTGAGGAGTTGCTTAGCAGCATCATCTATAGCTTCTTGTCTTTCGAAAAGGATGTTCTCAGCTTCGATGTGTTCCACTCTCTTAGCTTCAAACTCTTTCCTTTCTTTATCTAATTTCGCTTTTTCAAGCAAAATTGATATTTGCCATGGTGGCATGTTCTCTGAGATGTGGAGTAGATCTTGAGTGGCCTCATGTGATGGCCAGTCTTCAAGTCTTTTAGACAAAGCTTCATAGGGAAACTTCTAGTTGTATGAATCGTCATCAATACTACGGATCTCGAAATCATCATCTTCTCCATTTTCATCTCCTATGGTTAATGCTCTCATAGCCAATCTTCTATATGCAAGGACTGCCTCCTCATTGATGGCGCCTTTACTTGCTAGTTCTTGGCAAGAATAATCTTCGTTGCCATAGACTATGTCAATCAAGGCTTGCCTTCGGTCTTGGAGTTCAATTTCTTTATTGCTTAACTCAAGTGCCTTTGCTTTGAGCTTTGCTTCTTCAGAAAGGATTTTTTCCTTGCATAACTTTACTCCCATGTCTGCTAGGTCCATGAGAGATGTATCCATCTCGTTGATAGGTGGTGGATCCTTTGAAGGTTCGTTTCCACTCTCATCAACTTGCATGGTGTCAACTACTTCCTCATTTCGAGCCTTAGCTTTTTTTCGAAGTTCTCGTCTCCTCCAAGTCTTCCTATTCTTTTGAACTGGATACTTGGGATGTTGTACTTTTTGCCACACACCTTTTGGAGTGTCTGATGGTGGCTTGACCATTCTTGGTCGTGCATGGTCACCTCTCAGCTTCATCTCTTTTCTCATAGCTGCATGGCGATATTCTTCCTTCTTATGATCCAACCATGGTCTAATCTCACGCTTAGCCCTCTTTGGAAAAAGCTTAAAACGAGATTCAACTTGAGGTTGTTGATCATGCTCTCTCTTAGAAGATCTTTGCACCTTGTGATGGGCAGATGAGCTAGGATGAGAGGAAGGTGGCGCCACTTTTGATGATGGTCCTCCATATTCCCATTTGCTCTACTTAGGAGGAGGTAAGGAAGTTTCTGGCTTACCCCCCGAGCTTGGAGTGTGTTTTGCCCTACTTCTTTCTTTCCTTTGGAGTGGAGTCTTTGATGAAAACTCCAGCTTTCTTTGAACCTTCTTCCTAGAAGAGGTGTCTAGATGTGTCGCAACGTGCGGGTCCGGGGTGTCCGAACCCTGTCGTTTAACGACTTTAATAAAGGGGAAAATGAAAGGGGGGGGGGGAACTACTGTTCCCTATGTTTTAGGAGTCGCCACTAATCTTTTTTTAACCTAGGTGTGATTAGCCACCTATCAGATTATTAAGTTTAATATTAACCTAAGCTTGGCAAAGGTAACACTAAACCTAATAACCGGTCTTCTAACCGGAGTCTTAAAGGTTCGAGAGTCGGGTACGCGTGGGGAAGGATTAGCACCCCCACGACGCTCGTCGACGGCACTGACTAGTCTAGACTTAACGTGGGTTTCTATTATTGGTTATTTCTACCTTTAAGTATTTTCATGCCATTAAAATCTGTTAATCATCGACATTAAGCGAATAAACAAGCAAAAATGGTTTTTAAATTTTGAAATAGAATTGTCGGGAATTAAACCCGTTTATTGTTTGTTCTCTTTTTGGGCTCCTCATGGGAGGATTTTCTTTAAAACTTACCATTAAAACAATTTGATTTTAAAAAAATGCTTTTGATGGGAACTTTCCCATTTTTGAAAACTAAAACCGAAAATAACGGGAACTTTCCCTAAATTGAAAACTAAAACTTGGTGAGAACTTTGAAAAACCGAATGGGAACTTTCCCAATTTGAAAACTTACAAGCTGACGGGAACTTTCCCAATTTAGAAAAACTTAAAACTGGTAGGAACTTTCCCAATTAAAAACTTAAAACTGGTGGGAACTTTCCTAATTAAAAACTTAAAACTGGTGGGAACTTTCCCAATAAACAAAACTTGATGAAATTCTTTTTGATTATGAGTTTGAATTTTTTTGGATTTTTGAAAACCTTGTTATTAATCTCGAAATGCTCAATTTTTCCTTTTGAATTTTTATCTTTTAAAACTAAAAGAGAACAATTTACAAACACAAACTCTTTTTAATTTTTGAGGAAAATGGTTTTATTCTATTTCAATTTTAATTTCTTCTTCTCTTTTTGGGATTTTCCTCTAAATATTAGTTGAAAATTACTAATTCTAACTCTAGATGCATGAATGCAAATGATGCATGTTTTCCGATTACATGCAATTTTTTTACCGAATAATTATACGAGGATTTCCTTCCGGGCACCCGCCACTCATACTGGCTAAGACCCCGTCCGGAAATTCCAAGCCTAGAAAGGGTAAATTTAGATCGACAAAAATTGTCTAAGTCCCAATTATCGTTCCATCATCGGATTCAAATTCTTAATTTCGAATGACATAATATCAACAATAACATAAAGTAATATGGAATTTAAATATGAATGCATATGACAGTAATTATAATTTTCTAAATTTAAATCTATTTCATTGAGTATATACATTGAATTAAAATCTAAACAAGACCCCTAAACCATAATACATGGCCCAACTAAAAACATAAGTCCAAATATGAAATGTAACCAAAAGACTTCAATATACATGGAAAGCCCAATAATTTAAAGCCCAACACCCAAAACTAGTAACACTCAAAGCCCAATCAAGTAACAAACAAAGCCCAACAGAAAATAAGAAAAGCAAAGCCCAAAGAGTCTAAAAAAAACAAAGGCCCAACAAAAATATGATCAAAAAAACTCATACCCAAACCTTAATCAATATTTTCACAATGATTGTTAATTGCAATTTTTATTTCTAACTAGCTAAGCTAATAATTTCTAAACAATTTATTCCTAAATTCCATATTAATTAATTCTAATATTTTTATTCCTTAATTATTTTAGCCAAACTCCTTCAAATACCTTAATTTAATATGCTAAAGATGACAAGCCCAAATATAAATTATCATCAAGGCCCAAAGAGACTAAATCCAAGTTCAATGACCCACCAAGGCCCAAACTGGGCCCATTATACCCTAAGTTGAGTTTTTTTAAAAAAAATTTTTTTAAATTTCTTTTAATTTTTTTTATTTTTTTTAATTGTTACTTAAACAATTCTAACCATGACTCTAAAAATTATCAACTCCTAGGGATTTCCTTCATAATTTCGGATTAATTATGATTACCAAACTTATTTTACCTAACAAAGTTAATTCTTTTAATTATTTAAGCTAAAAGTATTTAATCTAACTTAAAATCACCAAATAGGCACTTAATCGAACAAATCGGACATAGGGAGGCTCAATTGAACAGATTCAGGGACCTAATTGAACGCGCACAGAAAGTTTGGTCTTTATGTATACACAATTACGACTATATGGATTAAATCGATCTAAAATAGGGGCCAATGTGTATGAATTTAAAAAGCTAGACAACCTAATCGACTGCCATACAAATACTTGAGGGACTCAATCAAAAAAACTTTGTGAATAAGTCATGCTTATAAATACCAACCTTAAAACAGAAAACCTAAAAACCCTAAAAACAGACTTTCTCTTACCTTCTCTCTCTAAGCCGCCGGGAATCCTTTTCTACGGTGGAGCCGCCGCGTCTGAATCGCCGGAGACGTCAGATGGCAGTCAAACTCCGCTGAAATGCTCGCTTTCACCTTCTGAGCACAGCGCCGACAACGGTTCCTCGTGAATCACTTTAGATTTTTCTAGATCTAATTTTGCAGATAGCCGAACCCTAACTTTCCGATCTGAGAATTTCACCGCGAAAAGGAGTCGAATCTCAGGTATAGTATTCTTTCCTCTTTCTTCTTTCTTTTAAAGGACAAGTCTCTCGTGTGGGTCAAACTAACGTTTTTTTCGATTCTGTGTGCAAAGGGAAAAAGGAGAAAAAGGACACAAGGGTACTGGAAGAGAGAAACAAGAAAATGAAGAGAAGCCTCGGGTCTTGAGACAGGTAACAAAGAAACCCCCCTCTCTTTTTTTGTTTTTGTGTTTTCTCTTGTGTTTCTGGAAACATTGAGCTTTTTTGATTCTTTGTTGCTAGAGAATAGAAACTAGGGTTTATGTCTTTTTGTTCTTGGGATTTCTCTGAAGGAAAAATGGAAAAGGAAAAACTTAGGGTTTTTTCTTGGGTTTCGTGTCTCCTCCCCCTCTAAGATTTTTTCTGCAATTTATATACTGTTCATTTTTATTTTTGATGGATGGGATTAGCTTGCTGCAGTTGATCCCATGGTCATAATTTGATACTTTGATACCTTTTAGCATCCTCTTGTTTGCTTACCTGTTTATTGATGTGGCATCTTGTGAAGTTATCCTCTGCTTTCCATTGACATCCTGCATCCCTTTTATTCTCTGTGCATTCTCTGTATTTTGTCTCTGATGTTTGCCATGTGTCTTTTACTTGAAATTCCCCTGGTTTAATGGTTGTCCTTAGTTTCTGATGGTGCATATACCACATGTGATTCCTGCATATTGCCTCATTTGCCTTGCTGTACACTGACTCACCTCTCTGTGAACCTCTGACATGGCCAATTTCTATTGGAGCTTTTGCTGACTTGGGGATTTGCACTATTTGTATTGGCCTGAGGCTTGTGTCCACAGCTTGTGTGTGTGTGCATAACGTGTGTGAGCTTGTGGGTGCCTGTGAATGCCACACTCTGTCTTTGTAGTCATCTGCTGCTATATTGCCCTATCATACTCTTGTGTACTCATCCCTTAGATCCCTTTGACTTTTGTCCTTTAGCTCTGTTATTTTATTTTGATGGTGCAAATTCCAGATTGTTTTAAACTCCTGTACTACTGCATTGCAGCGGATTATGTATAGAGACCAAGTTCTGCATGTTAAGAACTTGGTTGGCAAGTTTCTCTTAATGGTCTGCTAATCACTTCTTTGCTTTGTTTTTTTGTGTCTTGCTACTGCAAATCCTATTGCTTTGTTTCCCACACTGTTGACATTGTGCTGATGTGGAGAGGGGGACCATCCAAGCTTGGTCCCCCAAGCCAGAAAAAGATGAGTATTAAATGATCTTTTAAACTATTTTACTTACTTTGCTTGTTTAGGACATGAATCACAGCTAATCTTCCTCTGTTTTTTCTTTGCAGGTACTTTCTGGAGCCTAAAGCTTAAGGGAATAGATCAAGAGGAAGGCTTGAATTATATCAACTCAATGCTTGTATAAGTACACACATTTTTGTATCTTTTTTTTTTGTATGGACCTTGTAAACAAAAGAAAATCTGGGCTTGTAAAGCTTGGTATGGAGTTTGTAAGGGAAAGTATTTGGGCCCGAAAAGATTTGTAAAGCATTTGTAAGGAAAAAGACTTGGGCCTGAAAAGATTGGTATGGAATTTGTAAAAGAATAAATGGGCCAAGTCAATTTTCTCTTCTGTTTTGATATTTGGGCCTTTCCCAAATCCAAAGCCCGATGCACCTCAAAATGGGCAAATGGACCCAAGACATCCTATTAGTCCATAGGTAGCCCAATATTCCGACCCAATGCCAAGCCCAGCAAACTAGGTAATGGGCTTGGTAAAAGCAATGGGCTCCTAACAGTAGAAAGATCACATACTTTTGGTTTGAGGAAAGAAATGAACCAAGGTTTGATAAAAATTTGGGGTTAATAAGAGTTTGGGTATAATTGACAAAGTTTGGGCTTTAAAAGGAAATGGGCTCTGAAAGGTTAGATAACAAAGTATTAAAGCTTTATCAAAAGTTTAGGCTTAGGCAAAGAATAATGTGTCTACAAGATGTTCCACAGGTTCTTCCTCATCCTCAGATGAGAAAAGTTCTAGCTTCCTCCTTGGTGCTTTAAGCCTATCAGCGGTCGCGTTTGGATTGCAAGGCCGATCTGAATGCACACCAGAGTTTTTGATTTAGCTTTATCAACCAACTTCTTAGTTTTAGCAGAGTGGTGATAAGACTTACCTTCGTGTTGAGGGTTGGCTGCCAAGGAAGTGCTTGGAGCCAAGTTCGACCTCTTGGGAGTTGTTTCTCCTTTCTCCCTACTAGCCAGTTGTCCATCCTTTGGGAGGTTGCACGCAACCATGTGGATAGGAGCTAGGAACGGATTTTTGTCAACTCCCATGTCCTTCTTGGGCGCCTCAGGGAACTTCAAGATTCCCTTTTCTATCTTTTCTTGTACTATGTTTTTGAACACAGTACAGTTGTTGGTTGGATGCCTCCAGGAGTCGTGGTACTTGCAGTATTCTCTTCCTTTGATGTCTTCAGGTGAAGGAAGGACATGTCCAGGTGGTAACTTAATCATACCAGACTTATGTAGGAAGTCAAAAACTTCATTTGTCTTTGAAGTATCAAATGAGTAAGTTTTGCTTCCATCATAAGGTTTCTTCTCTGTTTGTCTCTGGTACATAGCAGCAAACCATTCCTGGGTCTGAGGGTGTCCAACTCCCGCCTTCACGAGACATGGACACTCAATGGGGCGATCTGCCTTGACCTCAGCTATCCCGAGTTCAAAATTTGGCTCTTGATAATAAGTGCCATAAGATGAACTTCTCATTTCATTCTCTTCTCGAAGAAGAGTCTCATACCCTGTCACCTTGGTTGACATCTCGAAGAAGTCTCTGAAATCAACTCCTTCGAACTTCTTTCGAAGTTCTATGTCAAGTCCATTCTGAGTTAGGCGCACAAATTCTATCTCATGGAGAGGTGTGCGACACTTGTTCCTTAGCTTCTTAAAACGAGCTAAGTATTCCTCAGCTGACTCTCCTTTTCTTTGGTAGAGACGTGACAAGTCTGCCATGGAGACTTCAGGTTCAGTTCTATAGAATTGTGTGTGGAGTAACCTTTCCATCTCCTCCCAGGTTCTTACTGAGTTGGGTGGTAGGTTGATGTACCAAGTAAAAGCTACACCTGTGACAGAGTTAGGAAACAGGCGAAGCTTGTGGTAGCCAGAGTTGGCTTCTCCACATTGCACAGTGAAACGAGCAATGTGTTCCAGAGTTGTCTGCTCGCTAGAGGTGCCAGAGAAGCTTGTGAAGTCAGGGACCTTGTACCCACGAAGTAGAGGATAGATTCTATCATACTCCTCAGGGTAAGGCTTTTGAAAAGATGGCCTGCCTACTCGCCTGTAGGTCGGGCCAATCATGTCTTCAATCATCTCCCTGATGTGGTTCTGATTGACTGGGCCTTGTGCATTAACACCTTGAGGTGGGTGGCGTGGACCAGGATGGCGTTGATGGCCATTCCTTGCACCATTGCCATTACCATTCCTCACATGGGGTGGTACATAAGCTCCAGCTCGAGGACCAACTGGGTTGACCTCCTCTTCCACGATATCAGGCGCATGATCAACTGCCTCTTGGTGCCCAGGGATGAAATCAACTTCATTCTCACCCCTTGCTATTCCTTCCCTATAAGGTGGTAAGTTGTTGTTACCAACCACTTCCACTTGAGGTGGAAATCTCACCTGGTTGGCACCATTGTTAGCCAGTGGCGCCACAGGTGGAGGAAGAAGTGCAGGCAGGTTAACTTGCCTCGGATCTTGGGCTATCTGTTGGATTTGCCCCCCGAGTCTATCTTCTACTTGACCAATCTGAGCCAGGATGTTCTCACGGTCTTGAATCATCTGCTCCTTAAAAGAGTCATTAGCCTCCTTAAGTTGGTCATGAGACTTGTTCATCTGATCTATAGATCTCATAAGTTATTGCATCCTTTGTTCCTGTGCCAAAGAAATTTCATTCATGGCTTCAGTGAGGTACTGCAACAAGACCTTTGAATCAGATTCCAAAGGTAATTGTGAAGGATCTGCCATGTTTTTGCTTCTGGTTTGCATAACATGGCTAGATCTGCCTTCATCAACCTTAGGTGGCATATTTATCACTTGGTAAGACTTAGAAAGAGGGGAGGAGAGAAGAAAAAGGAAAGAAACATTACCTTGAGACGTTGAGAGGAGGAGAGATCTGCTGTCTTGTCCTGCTTCAAGTGTCAAGGAAAGTGATTTGGTGTGGACCTTTGAGTGAGGCGGACACCTTGCTAAGTGACTAGGAGACAGAAAGCCGGGGATCGCCGACTGTGCAGAGGAAAAGAGGAGATCAAGGGCGCCAGAGAGGGAGAGCAGATGTGCTTGTCCCACCGGGCGTGCCAAAAAGAGATGTCGCGCCAAAAATCTCTTGCGAGAGTTTTCGCGGAGAATTCTTTATGACAGCGTAAGGGCGTGCCAGTCAATTTGCTGAAATTGACAAAGAGGTTGTAAAAACAAGATCTAGTGCGCGGAGCAGCAGATGAAAAGATCAGAACGATTGTGGGGATTGGATCAAAGTCACACCGAAGCATCTAAATCATTGGATCCACACGAACTACTTCTCATAACTGGGCCTCTTCTCTTTTGGATCAGATTTGGGAGATCTGCTTTGATTGCAATTGAAATTGAAAAGAAAATAACAAACTGATCTGTTATTTCTGAATGAAGAACACGTGCACAGTGTTTGTATGTCCGGAGGCAAGATTGAAACAAGATAAAAACACTAAAAGAGTGTTTGTTTGTCCTGAGACAAGATCTAATCAAGGAAAATATGAAGAACGAGTGAAGAACTCGTGATGAATTGGGTGAAAATGGCGCAGAGCCAGAGAGAAAATAAGCACGGAGCTTGGTTTTTTGCGCGGAGCAAGTTTTTAGCTGCAGGAGCTGGTTTTTGATTTCTCGGGAGAAATGTCTGAGATGCGGAATCTGCTGAAACCTGAGAATGGTCTCCATTTATATAGGGGACGGTTTGGGCTTGAGCATTTAATGGGCTTGCCTTGCTGAGAAAGGCAAAATCCTCCTCCTATGCAGATGACAGCTTTCAGGAAGGTGCAGTGAAGCTTCCTTCTCCTTCTGATTGCCTCCAACTGCTGAAGAGAGGACAAGACAAGGACTAGGGCGCCACTCTGCTTGGATGGGAGATGGAAATCTGCCTCCTGGGTAGTTGAAGACAATTTTTCCTTCTGCCTATCATATTGCAGCAGGCTTTCGTTGCTTCTTTTGTGCTGAAATTAGCTATTTTGACTAAGTAGTGGCCAATTGACATCACGATTTGAACTTTGATCATCAAGGCCACGAAATTACTCATACTTTGTCATATTTAGCTCTTCAAATCATAAAAATAATAATTAATTAAGAAAATGGCTTAAACCGGGTGAGAAAGCCATATGTCCTTAATTGAAAAGAATGACAAAAGTTGCAAA
>AWUE01016092.1:0-29205 GCA_001974825.2 Corchorus olitorius | reverse complement strand
AATTTGAGTCTAAACCTTTAAATGGGACCAAATTGAGCCTAAAAGTTGGTAAATTGCACCAAATTGGGTCTATTTTGGACGGAAATTTGGAACGCACCGTTACTACAATTCCAAATTTCCGTCCAAAATAGGCCCAATTTAGTGCAATTTGCTAACGTTTAGGCCCAATTTGGTCCTATTTAAAGGTTTAGACTCAAATTGAGCAAGTTTGAAAAGGTTTAGACCCAATTTGGACATTAAACCTATGTTTTAATGCCCCAAACCTAATTCAATTAATTAGACATCTCCTTAATTAGTAATTTAGATAATTAGGGTCCTAATAAACCATGTCATCTGACCAGAAGCCCCTTTCCTCGAGCTCTTTAATTTTTTTAATTAATTAAACATATGTACTACATATATATTGTATTATTTCGTTATATTAAAATATTAGTATATTGTTAATTACCTAACACACATTATACATTTTTATATACACATATATTATAAAAAGAATAAAGAAAAACTATATTATTACTACCCCACCTTTATATTATTTTTTCAATAAAGGAACCCTTAATTTGAAGAATAAGGAAATAAAGTGTGTCTAACGTTATTAAAATAATTAAAAGGCTCGATTATAAAAATTAAAAAGCCATTTTCCTTGGAATATTAAACTTTTCGAGATGAAGATCAGTTAATTCAAAATTAATTAATATATATATATATATATATATATATATAAAATAAAAGAAGAGGAGTGCTTTGACAACGAGGAAGAAGGACAAATAAGACAAGATTTCAAGAGCATAATAGTGGAATACAATATTATACGGTAATACGGCGAAGAAAATTTATATATTCTGTAAAGAATATATCGAGTTTTTTCTTTTATATTTATATATAAGTTGATTTTTGTTTGAGTTGGATTGGCCCACCATGAAGTAAAACTCTCACAACAATAGTTTTCTATATTGACAAGGTTCAAGACTTGAATCTTGCTGAATCTTACTTAAGGGAATAAGTGACAAACTACTTGAATCAACTACTTGTTAGTAAAATACATCGAGTTTGAGTAGATGCTTTCTTTTGTTGAGCCTTATTATAAGAAGTTTCTAGCTACCTAGCTTTATGCAATTTTTTTTCTTTTAAAATACTCTCGTATGTACGTGAATTATGAAAGCATATGCTAAGAAAATTCAACTTTCCAAAAGCTTGGTCGTGCGCTTGTTCAAGAAGAGGTAGAGACAGAAATAAGTAAGAAAAAAATAGACATCATATATTTAATTGTTAATTATAATATTATATTGATTAAAAGTTATTTAATTTGGTCTAATGAAGCATATGTCAACTAGGTTTAGTTGAATTTTCATATGCTAAGAAAATTCAACTTTCCAAAAGCTTGGCCGTGCGCTTGTTCAAGAAGAGGTAGAGTTAAAATAGACATCATATATTTAATTGTTAATTATAATATAATCTATATCTATATCTTATCTTAATTATATTAAAAAGTACAATCTTTTGTGAGTCTCCTTTCGGACTTTGCTCTGGAGGAGGACTGCGAGTTTTTCTGTTTTGAGTTTGGTTTCTTCCAAGTTTCAGTCAGTTGAGTGCCTAGTATCGTGTTGAGTTTCTTAGTTTCTTTCGATCTACGTTTGTGGTTATCTAGTTGGGTTTTGTCTGGTTTAAGGATATGGCGAATGAGGCAGATGATGTAATCGGGATGTGGCAAAATCTGAAATTGACGGAGGATGAACATGAGGTTATTCTTGAGGATGATTCAGATCCAGGGGAAGGGAACAGTGATGTCAAACCATGGCTGGTGGGAAAGCTCCTTACTAAGAAACCTTTCAATAAGAGGGGGTTTATGAATACAATGAAAAACATATGGCGGCTGGTGAAGGAAGTTAAGATTGTTGAGATGGAGGAGAATCTGTTTCTCTTTAAATTTCAATCGGAGATTGATCGGAACAGGGTCATTGATGGTTGTCCATGGACTTTTGATAACAACCTTTTTGGTGTTTGCAGGTTACAGTGGCGAATTGAGGCCGGATCAGTATGTCTTTACAAAAGGGCCATTTTGGATTCGAATATATGAGTTGCCAATGGGGATGCGTTCGGCTACCTGGGCTCGAAAGATCAGAGAGCGATTAGGGGATTTGGTGGAAATTGATGTAACTCTCGATGACAATGGATGGGCAATTTTCTTGCGTGTTAGAGTTTCCATTGATATATCTAAGCCTCTACATCGAACAATAGCTGTGAAAGGAGGAGAGGGGATTAGCCAAGGGAGGCTCACCTATGAAAGGCTTTCGTTGCTATGTCCTATTTATGGTTTATTGGGTCATGATGAGTTTGATTGTAAATCTCCCGATGCTAGTAGTGTCCGAGAAAGCGGAAACTACCAGTATGGCCCATGGATGTGTGCTTCACCACTAAAAAAAAAGAGGGAAGTTGTAGGTACCGCCCCCTTTCATCAATTGGGGAAGAGCATGGGCATTCCCGACAAGGGAGGGATTGTTTCGGCAGCCCAAAAAGTAACAAATAGAGCTTTGTTTATTAACCCCAAAGTTGTTGTATCTGCTGGCCGGAGGAATATACAAACGCCGGCAGTGAAAAAATCGATTGTAGGTGATGTTGAAAGAGAGAGATTTGGGGAGAAATTAATGGTAAGTGAAATTAGTGCTCACCAAGGGAATCGGGAACAAAAGGATTTGGTAGCGCAAATTTTGCACGGGATGGAGGGGATTTTAATCACTCAAAATCAAACAGGATCTGCATGTCAATTTTTAGATGTGGGTTGTAATGTTTTGGAGTGGAATTTGGGCCAGGAGAATTTGAATAATAAATGGGTGGGCTCGACGGTTAAAAATGTTATGGGGCAAGAGTCTTTAGCCCATAATGATAGCTTGGATTGGGGTGGTAAGAGTGAAGGATGTTTTAACTTTCAAGCAACCAAACATACAGGCGATGTTGAAGTGTCTTCTGTATCGCGCCACTCTGCTTTTCATGGCCATTATACGTGAAGGAAAAAGTTGTTACCTCGTAGGGTTTGCATTGGGGGAAACAACAAGTCATCTAGTGTTCTCTCTTTAGGGAAACGAAATGGACAAGGAGGGGTGAGGAAGGTTTTGTGGAGGTTACCGATGAGAATGGGAAGAAGTCAAAGAAGTGTAATATGTCGCTTGGTTTTGATGATTTAATGGCGGAGGCTGCTGGCCAGCCCCGCCAAGAGCCATGATTGCCCTTGCTTGGAACTGTCGTGGGCTTGGGAACCCATGTGCAGTTAGAACCCTTAAGGAGCTTATTCGAAAGGAAGGTCCCAATTTAATTTTTTTATCGGAGACTGAGTTAGCCAGTAGAAAGTTGGATCGAATTAGAAGTAGGTGTGGTTTTTCTTCTTGTTTTGGTGTTGATTCTGATGGAAGGAGTGGGGGTCTTGCTATGTTTTGGGATGATAGTGTTGACCTTATTCTGCAAAGTTACTCTCGAAACCATATTGATATGCTGGTTGACGGAAAAAAAATGTGAAAGATAAGTGGAGGATAACGGGTTTCTATGGTGAGCCGGAGACAGGGAGGCGAATGAATTCCTGAAACTTATTGCGCCAACTTGCTATGCATAATGTTAAAGCTTGGGCCTGTATAGGGGATTTCAATACTATGGGGCTGGGATAAGAGTGGTGGAAGGCCTAGACCTGATATTCAGATGTTGAATTTTCGAAATGCTTTGGATGATTGTGGTCTGCAGGACTTGGGGTATCGTGGTCGTGTTTTTACTTGGAGGAGGGGTCCTATTTCGAAAGACTTGATAGATGTGTGGTTACGGAACAGTAGAAGGAGTTATTTCCTGATGTGAGACTCAACCATTTGGTATCAAGTATTTCGGATCATGATCTCATTCTTCTCAACACGTTTAAGAAGGTAGAACCAAATAGCAAGAGAAAAAGGAAGCCCGAGAGGAAGTATTTTGAAACTGCATGGTGTCGGGAAGCTAACTTTGATGAATATTTAGGTGAGATTTGGAGTAAGGGAGCTTGTCTTGACCTGCTTACAAAGATAAATGAAGCAAGGATGGCTTGAAATCGTCTTTTGCCAGGAGGGTCAGCAAGTTTCGTGGAAAATTTGATCATTTGAATGGAGAACTGATTAAGTTGGCTGCCTTGAACAGTGGTGACGTTGGGAAGAAGGAAAAAATTCGAGGGGATTTAAACAAACTCCTAAAGGAAGAAGAGGTGTTTTGGATGCAGCGAGGCCGAGTTGATCGGCTTCGAGATGGAGATAAAAATACAAAATATTTCCATGCTCAAGCTGATAAGATGAGAAAAAAGCATGCCATTGTTGGTTTGGAAAGAGATGATGGTAGATGGACAACCAATCTGGATGAAATCCAACAGATTGCCACTTCGTATTTCCAGAAACTATTTCACTCTACAAAACCTAGGCACTTTACTGATGTTCTTGACAAGATTCAACCTCAAGTGACAACAGAAATGAATGCTTCTCTTCTTTCAGAGTTCACCGCGGAGGAGATTCACTTAGCCCTTAAACAGACGCACCCCACAAAGGCACCAGGTCCTGATGGTATGCCTGATTTTTTCTATCAAAAATACTGGTCTTTAGTTGGTAATGATGTTTTTAATTTTTGTCTTAGTTTTCTTAATGGCAATTTTTCTTCTGAAGTCAACCATAATCATATTGCCTTGATTCCTAAAATTAAAGAGCCAAAAAATATGACCCATTTTAGGCCGATTAGTCTTTGTAATGTGCTTTACAAAATTATCTCAAAAGTTTTGGTGAACAGGTTAAAAGTGCACCTTCCTAGCTGTATCAGTGAGAACCAGAGTGCTTTTGTTCCAGGTCGTTTAATCACTGACAATATTTTGGTTGCTTATGAGCTACTTCACACACTGCGAACAAATCAGAAGGGCAAGCAGGGTTATTTTTCTTTGAAATTGGATATGAGCAAAGCTTATAATCGGGTGGAATGGGATTTTTTGGATGTTGTAATGAGACGTTTGGGTTTTGATGGTAGATGGGTAGATTTAATTATGTCTTGTGTCCGTTCTGTTTCTTTTTCAATAGTTGTTAATGGTGAGGTTACGGATCGATTTACTCCCAGGCGAGGGTTGAGACAAGGAGATCTCTCTCTCCATATTTGTTCCTCTTCAATACTGAAGCCCTTTCAGCTATGCTCTTGGATAGCCAAGAAAAGGGTCTACTCAGAGGTGTGGCTGCAAGTCGAAATGGTCCTCGGGTCAATCACCTACTTTTTGCTTATGACAGCTTGTTGTTTGGTAAAGCGAACTTGGTGGAAAGCAAGCGGGTGAAGGACATACTAGCGAGATATGAGGAGTGTTCGGGACAGAAAATAAATTTTGATAAATCAGCCATCATTTTTGGTAGTAATGTGCAGGGAAGCCAACAAGATGATTTGTTGAGACTATTTGGGGTTAAGGAATAGGATAGCATCAAAAAATATTTGGGTCTTCCAGCAATGGTCGGGAGAAATCGGAGACAGGCTTTTGGAGAGTTGAGAGATTGAATATGGAAAAAGCTGCAAAGCTAGAATATAAAATTGCTTTTTCAGGGAGGTCATGAGATCATGGTTAAAGCTATACTTCAGGCAATTCCCACATACACTATAAATGTTTTTGCACTTCCAAAAGTCCTACGTCAAGAAATTAATAGTTTGCTTTCTCGGTTTTGTTGGAAGCAAAGGGGGGGCAAAAGGCCAATTTACTGGATTAGTTGGCGGAATTTATGCAAAAGTAAAGATTTTGGTGGCATGGGCTTCCGGGATATGGAGAATTTTAATCTAGCTCTCTTCGCCAAGCAAGGATGGAGGCTTCTAACCGAATGCTCTAGCTTAGCTTACCGGGTTTTGAAAGCTTGATATTTTCCGAGGAGCAGCTTTCTAGATGCCAAACTTGGTTGGAACCCTTCGTTTACATGGAGAAGCATTTGGAGCTCGCAAGGTCTGTTGGATTATGGAGTGCGGTGGAGAGTGGGAAATGGAGCTGACATTCGTGTATTAAAGGATAAATGGGTGCCTGGGATTCATGACTTTATTCCCCGTTCTGCATGGGGAAAATTTGATGAGAATGCAAGGGTAATTGATCTAGTTGATCCCGATAGTGGAGGTTGGAATGTGGATTTTATTAAGAATAATTTTTCTGCCGAGGATGCTTTTAGCCATTAGACATACAGTTTTAAGTCGGGTTTCAATGCAAGACAGGTTGGTTTGGCACTATAATAACAAAGGCTTCTATTCTGTTAGGAGTGATTACCGTGTTTTGTGTAACTTAAATGAAGATGAGGAGCTGCAAAGATCTGAGGAAATGGAGGCAGCAAAGAGAGATTAGAGGCAAATTTGGCAGGTAAATGTCCCTCCCAAGGTAAGGGTGTTTAGTTGGCGTCTCTTCCATGAAGCTTTGCCAGTTACAAGCAATCTTGCTAGTCGAGGGATGGATGTGGATCCGATTTGCTTTCGTTGTGGGGAAGAGGTTGAAACTTGCTTGCATGCTATCAAAGAATGTGCATTTGCTTCGATAGTTTGGGATATTGCTAAGGAAAGATTCGAGAGAGGGGCTGTTAAAGACAGCCTGCAACAAGAAGATAAGTTTTTCGATGATCTGGTATGAGATGATATTGCTTTGGTGCTAGCGTGGGCCATTTGGAACGATCGAAATACCGAGTTCCATGAGAACAAACGTCGAGACCCGCAACACACTGTGGCCTATGTTAAAGCCTACTTGTTGGAATACCATTGTTGTCAGATTGTTGCTTCTACAGCCCCAAAAACTACTACACTAGTGGTCTGGAAAGTACCGTAAGAGGGAGTTGTGAAAGTGAATTTCGATGGATCCTTTTCTTGTTCTTCGAAAACAGGCAGTTTTGGTGCAATTGCTAGGGACAGTAATGGTGAAGTTCTGGGTGCCATTGCAGGAAGGTTAGAGCGGGTATCGGACTCTTTCACAGCCGAATGTTTGGCTGCACTCAAAGCTATCACCTGGGCGCGGGATATGTGCTTTCGAAACATTGTGTTGGAAGGTGATGCGCTTACAATCATCCGGAAGGTGAATGCCCCAACCATAAATCTCTCCCCAATTGGACCCTATACTGTTGAACTTAAATTTCCTGGTTCTCTTTTTGTCTCCTGTTTGTTCATTCATGTTCTGAAAGACGGTAATGAAATCGCTCATGCTTTAGCTACCTTAGGTTCCTCTCTATCAGAAGATATGGTTTGGATAGAGGAAGTCCCTGTTTCTATTGTAGATGTGCTCCAAAAAGATTGTAATACTTTTCAAGTTCAATGAAATCTACAACCGCTTTTCCATCAAAAAAAAATACAATCTTTTGTAAAACTTTTGAATCGCTCATTATACCCTTATTTGTCAAACATATTTCTAAATTGTCATTGTTTAGGTTTTTATAGTTTTACTCAATTAAAAACTCTACTTTTATTTAATTAAATCTAATATCTCAATTAATCTTTGGCTGAATTAATTAATAATTTTATTTTCTTAACATACCTAGCAGTGTTCTCTTCTTATATGATTAATATTTGAATTTTCTTAACATATATTTGAATTTTATTAATTTGGATTAATTTGATTAAATATTATTAATCTTTGGGTGAATTAATTAATTTTCTTATTTTCTTAACATACCTACCAACATACTCTTCCTATATGATTATTTGAATTTTCTTAACATATATTTGAAATTTCTTAATTAGGATTTGATTAAATATTTAGAATAAAATAAAAACAATATGATATGCCTTCCTAGACGAGACACAAATTGCATGCACATTACAAAGTATTACTTACTACCTTGAAAGCATGGGAAAGAGCATTAAAAAGTTTGATTTGCCAGAAATTGATAATCAAAATTTACATATCAAAAATTCCGCACATAAGGAAACTGCAGAAGAATTGAGCATTGAACCTCCACATGAAGATCTAGACGCATTAGAAAAGCTAAATGAAGACAAAAAAAATTGCATACACGGCTATCTTAGATCGAATCCAATTAAGAAAGAGAAAGAGTGGAGTCTTTTTTGTGAACAGACCAGGAGGAATGGGCAAAACATTTCTATATCGTGCAATACTCGCCAATTTAATGTAATAATGATTATACCCTTTATTTTTGAATATATTTCTTAAATATCATTATTTATTCTATTAAAAACTCGATTTTTATTTAATTAAATCTAATATTTTCATAACTATTTTATTTTTACAATTTTACTATTCTAATTAAAAAATTAGGTATATTAGATTTTTTAAAAAATATATATTTCTTAAATTTCATTACAGTTTTATTCTACTAAAACTCTCTTTCATATTATTCACTGTACAATATGTTTATCGGACTAATATTATTACTAATATGATCGTAGATCAAGAGGTCATATTGTCTTAGCTATAGCAACGTCCAAGGTAGCAACAGTAATTATATCAGGAGAAAGAACAGCACACTCGAGATGTGGCATACCACTACAACCAGCAGAAATACGTATTTGTGGAACTTCCAAGCAAAGTGCAAAGGGCGAACTGTTAAGAAGAGCAAGACTAAACATTGTAGACACCCATTTTTGTCCATATCCTTTCAATTTAAATCAATTTATTGCTTATTTGGCATTAGGATCAACTAGGGGCATTTTGGTCATTCTCAAGAATCTAGGGGCATTTTAGTCATTTGTACATTCAGGGGCATTTTGGTAATTTTTCTTTACACTAAGGGTATTTTCGTCATTTTGTATATTCAGGGGCACGTTGGTCATTTTAAGTGCATATTTCAGGGTTTAGCTTCATTTAGTATTGTTGCCTTCTGGCTTTTATTAAGTCAATTCTATTCCTTATTCCTTAATTTACATAGGAAGCATTATGGCCACTTACTAGTTCATGGTTAGCAATCCCCTATTTAATTAGCATGCTCTTTATTTAAGTTGCATTTAATATATCCCATTTTTAGAAGTTACATTTGCACATTCCATGTTTGATTTCAATCAGTAATTTGGTTAATCCATATGCATCCTTTTTGGGTTTTTAGCATTACATATATATGTGTTTGATTGCATTAAAAAAAAGGTACAAAAAAAATTGAAATTGAAAATCAAAAAAGAAATTTCATTATTACTTTCGTTTTTACATTGTGAGAAATTTAGGAATTTATACATTCCTTGCTGCAAGAAATAAAAATCATTGCTGCCTAATCTTAGCCTAGCAGAGCCTTTCTTGTTTCGGCTCAACCCTTACTCTCCAGAGACAATGGCTTTGAAAGGAAGAGTACACCGCTGCGGGAAAATACCAAATAGAGACACAAGAACAATTTGGGAGAATTCAATTGAAAAATGCTGTTCACTATTTACACCATGGATACCTCATTCAAGGCCAGAGTTCAGCATGCATATTATAGTGCAAATATAATTCAGCAAGTAAATCAAAGGAGAGGAGACAGTGTTCTAGAATCATCAAGTACTGTCAGCAAACAGCAAGAGTATAGAGAAGTAGAGTTGCAGTCAAGGAAGAAAAGTCAGTGTACTAAAGAATAAGAGCAAATGGCAGAAGTACCAAGTGAGGATTCAGCAACATTAGGCTAAAAGCACATAGGGGCAGCAAGCACTTCAGAGTCAACATGTTGCAAACAGATTGAGGGCAAGCATTTCAGGGTCAACAGGTCACAAACTGGACAGGCTTTTATCATTGACCAACAGGCTTAAAGAAACTAAGGATGCATCTAAAGGCAAGCATGCTGGGAATAGTACAATACAAGCACTGAGCAAGACAGGGGGCAAAGCATTTCAAAGCAAGAATTAGACAGCTCAATTGAGGAAGTTTTCAGTCCATAAGGATGCATACATTTCATAGTCTCATTAGGCCATTAATAAATTCAGTGACATTTGACATACTGTAATCTGCATCACCACTACATCTTAAGAGATTTCATGGCATTCATAGATTGAAATTAGCAGTCAGCATACATTGCATGATCTAGCCTAAACATTCATATTTGGTCCAGAATCACATTAGAGAAGCATGTTCACATTTTTAGAGTTTAATTATGGTGCACCCATTAGTACATTTCATCTAGGCACCCATCACCAACATCCAAGCATAGTTAAATGGTAACAAGCAAATTCAAGACCAAGGCAGTTATGGAGAGAGAAAGTTACCTAAGTTGCCAGTATCCTATCCGTTAGCCCTTTCCAAAGTTGGGAACCTGGACAAAAAGACAAAAAAATGGTTAGAGGGATAAGAAGGAATTATCTTTGGCAGCTGGCAGAAAAGGGGGAAGGAATTGATGGAACCAAATAAATAGATACAGTCTTTGACTCTCTAGAACACACAACAACAGAGGGCTCCCTCTCTCATTTTTTTTTCTTTCTACCTCACACCACTCCAAGACTCTCACACACTAATCGTTTCCCATCCTCTTCACACTCATCATCCCGACCCGAATACACATCAACACAACAATTGAGGATTTTTCCAGTCTCTCTCTCTCTCATTATCCTACTCTCCCTCTCACATTCCACAGACTGCAAAAAAAAAAGAAAAAAAAGAAAACAACTCTCTAGTCTCTCTTCTCTGATCTTCAATCACTCTCTAAAAAAAAAAGAAAACGCCCATCATCATCCCCTCTCGAGCCTTCCCTGATACTAAAAACTTCAATCTCTCATACATCCACGCACACACACAAAAAATCGACACACACACACACAAATGGCCTCACAAATCAAGAATCCAAAAAAATACAAGAAGAAATGAAGTGAAAGAGGGTACCTTCTTGTAATTCCCGTTGAGTCTCAAACTGTGGAAGCCCTCCCTTGTCACTGTTCTTCACTTTCCAGTTATTTTTTTCGCTTTCTAGGGCTTGTATCAATTTGGGAGCTTAAGATTTAAGGCTTGGTTTAGTGAAATTGGGTTGTGGGTTTCATAGAACGGGTTAGGGTGGTTCGAATAAGAGGGAATCAGGGCTTCGCCGCCGGGATTTGGAGGTTTTTGAGTCGATAAGAGGGAACTTTTTGGAGCAGGAGGTTAGGGGATGAACATTCTTTGAGATCAGAAAGATCCCACGGCGGCGGGAGATCGGAGCATGTTTGGTAGTTTCGGGTGAAGCATGTTTGGTGAGGTTGTAGGTGTTATCTCGGAAATCTAAGCCTAGAGCTGGAAAGAGGGGGTCGAGGCGACGTCACCGGTGAATTTTGAGCTCTGTTGAAGCTCCGGCGACACTCCGGCACGGTGGCCCACGGAGGAGCGATTTCAGGTGATCATCAAGGGTGGCGGCTAGGGTTCATGAAGTTTGAAAGAAGAAGAAAGGAGAAGGTTTTTATACCCAGCCATTGGACCAGTTCAAAACCGACCCAGTCTGACCCGCCAAGGCCCATTGCATATTGGGTACTTATTTCTAAATTTTGGGCCCTAATTTCTTTTATTTACTTGGGCTGTTGAATCCTTTTGTTTATGGGTTTGTTTGGGCTTGTGAGGGTTTAATTGCTTTTGGGTTTTTTAACTCTCCTTTGCATTTAGGTTTAGTCTTATTAAATAGTTTTAATGTCAATAAATCATATTTAGGAATAATAATTAGATAATTTTGAACTAGGTTAATTAATTAAGTTTAGGAATCAATACTCGTATAAATTGTTAGAATTGGTTAGATTAAAGTTAGTTTTCCTTAGAAATTAGTATAATTTTCTAAATAGTTAAGCGAATTAGTAATTTAGTTTAATTCCCAATAAATTGGTAGAGATTGGATTCTGCAATTGGCTTAATAGTTTAGTTTATTTGTCAATAGATTACTAAAAAGAAAAAAGAAAGGTTAGATTAATTTCATGTGCATTCTATAGTTATTGTTTATTTATATTGTCAATTTTTCAGTTTGTGCTTTTGGCTCTTGAAATTTGCTAATTGATTACTTGATGTGCAGGAAAGTCCCCAGTGTCCGAGTTGGCCCTTAAGTTTTTATTTAAGTAATTTGTTATCGGTTTAATTAAGCCATGGTTTGTAATAAGTAGTAATTAGTGTAGAGATAAAGTAGAGTTAATTGCATGCATATCATATTTATTTGTGATTAATTTATAACTGTTTGCATTTCATGCCATCTTTATAAATTGCGATTAATAAAGAGGCGTTTAAGCTATGACGGGCTAATCTCGGGTAAAGGTGCTCGGGCACGACCTCTCGAGATTTCGCTCCGAGATTGAATGATCTTTACGAATATCCCTGGAGGGCCGGGCTAGGTTCGTGAAGGTCAATTCAAGTAAACTCCTTTTTATTAATCAACTAAAAACTGGACTTTGCATTCATCATCTCATACATGCATTAGTTAATATCTAGGTTAGAATTGAATGGAAAAATCAGAAAATGAAAAGAGGCAATAAAAGGTGTTTTCAAACAGGTTTTTTCTCAAATCACGTTCTCTTAGTCGATTTTCAAAATCAAGAAATGGGTAATTCAAGAATTTTCAAGGTAGGCATTTTAAAAAAAAAAAAAGAAAAAAAGGTTTTTAATTAAGCAATCCAAAAGAAGATTTTGGAAGTTAATAAAAATGATCAAGTTTTTCAAAAACAAAGATGGTAAAAGATTTTGTCACAGCATTTTCAAAACCTCTTCCCGGTGCGGAAGATTCAACAAGAGAACAAACAGTGAAAGAGAATCGAAATAGAATTGATCGACGGTGTTCGATCACATTCTCCGAATTCTCGACATTTGTCTTCTAAAATGATTTCATTTTCTTTTATAACCCCTTTTGATAATAAACGAGATAAAAGCAACCCTTTAGTATTAACCCATTAGATTTAGTTTAGACTAGAGGTACCGTCGTTTTACGGGCGTCTCGGGGGTGATAATCCTTCCCCGAGCGTAACCGACTCCCGAACCCATAGACTCTGGTTAAGCAGACTGTATTAGGTTTAGTATTACCTTCGCCAAGCTTAGGTTAATATTAGACTTAATAATCGGATAGGTGGCTAATCGCACCTTAGAAAAAAAGAGTAGTGGCGACTCCATTTCCAACGTCGTCTCGGCAGGGTTCCCCGGACCCGAACGTTTCGACAAACATATGGTACTAAGCACGACTAATGGCAAAAAAGTTCACAATAGAATCAGTGGACAGAACAATGCAAGATATGATGAGCAACAAAGAAGAACCATTTGGAGGAAAAGTGGTTGTTTTTTTAGGAGATTTCAGACAAATGCTCCCCGTATCTCGAGCAACAAGGGAACAAACAATCAATCAAAGTTTGGTCAGATCATACCTTTAGCCAAAAATGGAGATATTGATATTGAAAAAGAACATGAGATCAAGAGGAGACCATGACTTCGGCAAATTCCTCCTTCGAGTGGCTGATGGAAAAGAACCAACAAAAGATGGCGATTTGATACTTTTACCAGATCAGATGGTTAGAACGTATGAAAATGATGAAAAGTCGCAAAATGATGTATAGTCTGTTAAACTCTACCTACTTATATGTAGTCTGTTAAACTCTACCTACCTAATGTGTATAATTTTCCATAATGATTTAGCATAATATAATTCTTCTCTTTTTATATTTGATGGTTAGAAACAAAAAAAAATTAATCACTGAAATTAAGGGTCTAATATGGATCACCATATTATGTATATGAAATCAGGGCAGAGCTAGCATATGTGTTTACTTTGACCCCACTAAATTTTAAGAAAAATTCATTTGACCCCTATTAATTAATTTGTTTTTTTTTTAGCTGAAATACCCTTGAATATTTACTTTTCATATTGTTATCATATAAATAATGCAATATAATTTTATAATATCAAACTAATTCTGACTTTATAATTAATTTGATTTACAACTCGTTACCCCGTAATAATTATATCAAGATTATTGTAATATCTACCTTACCTTTTTAAAGATTTTGGATGCCATCAAAGAAAATGAATCTAGCACGATTATTGAATGCTACATAAATTTGATATCTTTAAAATTACCATGAGAGTAGTTTTATTCGATTTATTACTCGTACTGTGACACGATTTCAAACACTAACATCTTACAAGTTACAGTAATAAATACCCTAAATCTAAGACTTACTCTATAACATTTTAAGAAATAAAAATTGTGACTAAACTTTGTATCATTTTAGGTGCGATAAATTGGATTTGGATGAAGTAAAATTTATTTTCATTAAAAAAAGTTTTAAAAGTTAATATTATATAATGGCATATTTTCTTTTATATATTTATTTTAAAATTTTAATTAAATAGAAAATTATTAATACAAATAATAAAATAATACAATTATATATTAACCCCACTGAGTCAAATTACTAACTCCGCCTCCGCCACTGTATATGGAATGTCAGAAAATAACTTGGGTCCCGTTCACCCCTGCTTTGGCAAACAACGAAGGTTAATTGGGAAGGCTAGTAATAAATAACTCCAATGTTTTTATACCCGGCCTGGCCCTTGGCCCGTTGAGGTCTCCGAGTCCCGGGTCACCCGAGTCAACTGGCTGGGTCATAAGAAGGTTAATATATATTAGATTATTAATATTCTATATATAAATATTATATATGATGCAAATATATCATATAAAAGTCTTTGGTTTGGTGGTTAAAACAAGATTTTTTGCTCATTAAGTGTTGGGTGTTCGAATCCCATGGACAACAAATGTTTTTTCGAAAATTAAAATCATAATAACCCGGTCCAATTCGGTCCGGGTCAACCGCCGATACGGTTAACCCCCTCTTCGGGCCTGATAAGTCTCCGGCTCTCGGTTAACCGATCCAGTTCAGGCTTGAAAACACTGAATAACTCTTAGATAACTAGGAAGAAGATGACCTTGGCGGTTAACCGATCCGGTTCAGGTTTGAAAACACTGAATAACTCTTAGATAGCTAGGAAGAAGATGACCTTGGCTTTGGATAACTCTTAGATAGCTCAGGTTTGAAAACACTGAATAACTCTTAGATAGTTAGGAAGAAGATGACCTTGGCTTTGGATAACTCTTAGATAGCTAGGAAGAAGATGACATTGGCTTTGGCAATTGGCACATCAAAAGAACTCTCCAATAGAACCACGCAAGGCTGAATTATATAAATTCTCACATGACTTGCCTCACTCAATAAGCCAAGCCATGATGTTTGACAATAACCCTTTATATATCATCCCTTTGTACTAATAGGTCTTATAATATCACTCCATATGGCCTTCACATGCCAATGGCACCAAGCCATGGAATTGTGCTTTTCAACGTACCTCTCTTCACTTTAATTACTACTCGTTTTAGCCTCTTACGTATTCTGTTTGCCAGGAATGGAATTTATAAAAACGCAGTAGTCTAGATACAATTTCTCTATATAATTACAACCGTGGTGTTAAAAAAAAAAAGGAAAAACAAACAAAAAAAATGTAAAGAAGAAACTGAATATTGACAAGAATAAAGCAGTTCGGTTCGTCGTGTTTTCCACCGATTAGCTGCTTTATCGTTCTAGACTCAGAAATATTGAGATCAAAACACCCAAATGAAAATGACTTCATAAAACAAAAAAGGGGCAGCCTTTGGCAAACAAGTAGACAATCCAACGACATCCCATCTGCATTCTTTTGATGATTCTTTAATTTGTACTCACATTCATCAGCCCCTTGTTTTTTCTTTTCTTTTTTTTTTTTCTAATAAACTTTGTTTCAAAACTGATATAATCGAGAAGGCTAAGATGATAAATATATGTACTAAATTCTTTTTCCATGTGGAGGACACGAACACGATTACTCTTAGATGGCACAAGGAACTGTAGACATTTGTGATTGTGGCTGTAGACTGACACCTATCGCTTTTCATTGTAGCGAAAATGTCACCAAATCCAAACGCAGCCTTATCAGTACCAGCCAAAAACTCAAAAGTTTCGTCCTCTTGAGGTGAAAATGAAACCAGACCCCACCTGAATTGAAAAGAATAACGGACCCGCTAGCCCCCAGCCCCAGGCCCCCTTGGGTGGGTCCCTATTACACCGGCCAAAAACCCAAGAAGGAGGAGGGAAGGCGGTGGACGATAACCTCTCACCAAACCAAACCACCATCTTAGACTAACCCTGGTTAAATTGTTTATTTATTTTTATTTTTATTTGTACTAATACTATTTTCTTATAGTTGTAACGCCGTTAAAGGACGGGGAAATCGGGGCCCGTCAGCTTAGACAAGCCACGTGTTGAGACCGGAGAGTGCCATGGTTCTGGAATGCGAGCTCTGAGCCAAACACGTGGACATACCATATCGCAGCTCGTGGACTGCAGATGGTGAGATGGGGCCCTCGTATTTATTTAGGGTTTATAGTATTTAATATAAATCTAATAATACTAATAAAACTAATTTTACGTTAGTTTCTGTTTAGTACATTTACTCATCTGAGACTTGCGAACAGAAAGGTCTCTAGCAACTGACAACCTGACAGCTGTAGATGTGGGGTTTGTCTGAAGGATAGGTTAATCTTTGGGAGCGAACCAAATTACATAATTATCCATTTTCGAGTTAAATAAGACCAGTGCTTTGGACAAATCGCTGTTTTGAATTGACGCTCTATATATATCCGATTATTCTGACTCAAAAGGGGGATTTGATTCAAACTAATTCTTAGAATTTTTAACTTTAGCTTGACTTTAACAATTGACTTGCCAAAGATCGGCAAGGTCTAGGTATACAAGTGTCGAGTGGATTTAGTTATCGGTTATCCATTCTTCATTTAACGTTGAATTTTAAACGTCAATTGAACGATAAACATACCTTATTAAATTGTACAAATGTGAAAAAGATTTGGATTTTAGACATGGAAATTCTTCACAATTGCTATACTTTGGTAAGCACAAATGGTAAAATATCTTTGACAAAGAAATTCAACAACAAGTTTCCAATCACGTTTTCGGTAGCACAAATTTATTCACTTATATATTATTATTACTACTTTATATATATATATATAATATATAATATATTAGTAACAGTAATTTTCTAGTTTTTGGTAGTTGAAAAACAACCAAGGAAAAAGATTAAACCAAATCGCAGGGGTATTTTGGGAAATCCAAGTAGGTAATAAAAAGAGAAAAAGGAAAGAATCAAAAAATAGACAGCAGAGAATCAAAGATCTTTTTCCCGCGAAAGCGAAGCCCTTAAAATTCAAGCTGATTAATTAATGTCCAAAAATGGGGGAAATCAAGTTAATTAGTATACCTAGTAAACTAGTAATTACTTTTACAGATTAATTACCATAGCGAAGTTAGGCTGTAAAATATCGGACGGTTGGAAATGGACCCCACAAAGCACACGGATTCAATTTCATTTTTTTTAACCAATGGGCCCATCTCCCGCAGCGTAGGGTCCAGGGTCCAGGGTCAGTCAGTGACACCAGCCGCTTGCCTTGCCTTCTTCCTTCTCCGCTATAAGTAGAACGATGGGGGAGAGTCCTCATTGCTCTTTTTGCTAAAACCTCTTAAAACTCTAGATACTTCCCTTTGTTTTTCATTTAAATTTGCTCTTTATTCTTTGCTTAATACCATTTCTTTAACGAACCTCGTTTAGATTCTCCACCGCGCAACTTGTAACTGTACTACTACTCTCGGCCCGTTGAAACTGCTTTCGTTTTCTTTTTCTCGTCTTCTTTTTCTCTGTTTGTTTTCCGGGAAACCGTTTTCGTTCCGTCCTTTTTGCGCCTTTTTTCTTCTTTGTTCTTCCCGCTCGTTTGCTGCGAATCCTCGTTTTCTCTTCGTGATCTGCCTTCAACCACTACTTCGAGGTAATTTCTCACTTGTTCGCATTCATCCGTCGCTATTTTCCTTTTACTTCGGAATGTTTTCTTCGAGCTTTCTGTTATGGCTCTTTTGTTTTATTCTTTGCTTTAATATTGCGCTTTGTTTTCTCTTATTGTTTCCATATAAAACTTTGCCTCTATTTTTAACTGTTTGTATCTCTTTTATTGAAAATGAAAAGAGTTACGTTGTGAAAATTTCTTTTCTAATTCGTTTTCGTTTACTAAAACTCTGTTTGACTTGTTTCCCTAATGTAGAATAATGGAGCATTTTCAAAACGACGATCTCGAGTACGTTGTCGATGACTACTACGACGTCAATGATTTCGATCACGACGATCTCTTCGCCGAACCTGACCCTCAGAGAGACACCGCTGAATTTGACGCCTTTGACTCCGATTTTGAAGACGATTTTGAATCGGTACCTTTTCCTTTTTATCTTTCATGACTATGCTTGATTCTCACGATTTAGATTCTGGAATCTGTAGTTTGCCTTTTCCTTTTTTTAATCTTTTCTGTTATTTGGTAACAGAATAAGCCCAAAACTGATACATCGGCTGTAGAAGCGAGAAATGGAAAAGATATACAAGGAATTCCCTGGGAGAGGCTTAATTTCACTAGAGATAAGTATCGTGAGACAAGATTGAGACAGTACAAGAACTATGAGAACCTCTCTGGTTCTCGTGAAGAGATGGAAAAGGTCAGTTTGTGTTTCTTGCTAATCCAAAGCGTTTTATCATCTGATAGATATATACTATAATTTACATAAATAATTTAGCCCCTTAATTGCGGTCTAATTTTGGCATAATCATGATTAAGAAATAGCTTGGAGTTTTTCAAGAATTTTTCTGCTAAATATATCCATGTGTTCTTGACAGGAGTGCTTGCAAGTAGAAAAGGGAAAGGCCTTCTATGATTTTCAATTTAATACAAGACTTGTCAAATCTACAATTGTGCACTTTCAGGTAGAGAATTCAGTCATTTCTTTAATTTGGTTGTTGATTTTTCATCACACTGCATTTGTTGTGTTGGGGTTTATTAAGTTGTCTTTTGTGGGAAATATGTTTAACTGCATGTAGTTTCCTGCAGTTTGTTAATACCTGTTACCATGAGAGTCTTCGAATTGTAAACTCTTGCTTCTTACCATGAAGTTTTGCATCATCTAAATCCAGTCTATTAGTTCATGTGGTCATGGTTTGCAAGTGTTTTGAAATTAAATTGTTTGCCTAGATTTCGCAGGTCCTTTTGTAAACATGTTATCCATGTTATTATTTGATTATTATAGCTCTGTACCTGAATCATTCATCTGCATCCGCTCTTTTGAAGCTTGGGCTTCAGTAGTTTTTTTTTTTTTTTTTCCTTTTTATGTTAACTTGCCAACAACTAATTTTAGTAAGTTCTTGAGATTTATTTTGATTTAGGCCATATGTAAGCTCAAATTTGACATCAAATTTTGTTGTTCATTTTCTTTTTGTTTTAAATATATTAATGTGCCCCACTTAAGGTATCAAGATGGGGTCTGTATTCACATGAATCCTTTTTGTGCAGATTTATGAAGGATGCTTTAATTTATACTAGCACATGCTAACAGTTATACAAATTGTAAATTTAAAAGCAATATTTGCAGAGTTCCACCCTGATACGAGTATTGATGCTTCATGGCTGTGGTATGACTTGGGATTTTTGAAGTTTTGCAGAAAATATATAGAGTTATGCATTATAGTTCTTGACAAAACTTGCACAGATTCAAACACTTTGAGCACAAATACACACACTTGCAACCCACGCCTAGCACTCCACATTCCAGCATTGTGCTTCAACATAACTTCAGCCTAACTGTTTCACAGTTAACAGTTATTATCAATCTTATGTTGTTGATTTTTAAAGTTTGAACGATTCCCTAGTTGTAAGCCATTCTGAGACTGCATGAGCCATGGATTTGGAGTTGGCATGGATTTTATATCTAACTCAACTAATCTTATCAAGGTACTATGATAGCTATATCATGCTCCTTAATAATCTTGGTGTTGATCTTCGCATTTTAGATGCATGGTTTATTGTTTTATTGTTTGTGTGATTTGTGGGTTAGCAGAATATTTGTTGCCTGTTAATTTTATCAATTTAACCACTGTGGCATTTAGGAATGCTATTTCTCTCTTATTTCAGCCTTTAAAGCAGGTTGGGAGTAATTTCTGAGCAGCTGGCGCGATAAAGACGCATTGTTTATATGGTATGATAGGAAAATATTTGAGCATTTAAGAGGCCTCTGTAGTGATTCCTGTAATTTGAGTAGACCGAGGCACTTGAAGGGCAATTAGCACTTTCTTTATGCATTTTATGATGCTGGATCGTCTTTTAACTATTAGATGCATTCATAGTTATAAGAGTTGGTGTTATTGTGCATCTCCGTGCTTTATGCACTCAGCATTTGCTTGATCAACTCTATGAGGTGTACCATCTGCATAAGGTTTTTTTTTTTTTTTTACAATTTTCTGCTTATGTTATTCTTGGATGATCTCTTCAATATCTGAGTTTTGATTGCTGGTTGGGACCTTTTTTGTTTTCAAGTTTAAAAGTCTTCATTGCTACCAAGTTCTGCATTTCGGTTAGATTTTTGTGAATGAGCTGTTTTATTTCATTTAGGCCATTGGCTTTGAGTTGGAGGTTATGTTTTCTTATCGGTCTGTGTAGATCCATGCATCTATGCATAATGCATTGTTCTTTGTAATTGTGTAGTTCTTTGTTGTTGAATATTGTTGCTTCCTTTGATAGATGTTATTCTAGATGCATGGCATAATTTAGTTTAACGCCTTCAATAGGTTCTGGGTAAGGACGTGTTATGTTAGATGTCATTGTAGGTGCATGGCCAAATGCATTATGTGTAACACCATATAGTCACTATTTATGTTTCCCCTTTTTTTTTTTTTGGCCAGAGTTTCCCTTCCTTATTGTCTTTATTATTTTTTAATGTGATTAATGCAACATTTTTTTGTCTCTTTTCCTTCTCTGTTTCATAGTTTGGATTTGCACTGTTTTATCTTACACATTATTTTGAGTCATACATTCATAGTTTTATATAGGCAAGTCATCACTATTCTATCATCCTTAATTGTGTGGTAATATTTTTGCATGTTCTTGATTTGCACAATCCAATGGTGGTGTGTGTCGCTTGTCCACTACTCAATAAGTGATTTTGAGCATTTGATTTCCTTGGGTCTATTTTTATAGCTCAATGGAGTTTGTCCTAAATAGTCTACTGTGGTAAATTTAATGCATCATGCTGTGTCAGCTCTATAATTGACACATGATTTCCATCTTCTGCTGCTGCTGCTTCTTTTGATGTTGTAGTATATGAGTGTGCTTGTTCCTTTTCCCCTTTTCCAGAATGAATGTCTTGAGGAAAGTTAACTTGGGGTTGGGTTTCGTAAGGGGGTGAAGTTCAATCAAGGAGCATCTGACTGTTTTGACCCACTTTCAGTGTTTCTTTTTACGTGTCATTCAAATGAGTTTGTTTCTAATTTAAAAACCTCTTTTGAGTTTATGCACAAGTCACGCGTGATTGTTTTCAGCAATGATGTGCACAAGTCACGCGTTATTACTCTGTAATCTGCTACATACATGCCTTCGTATTGTCATACTTCATGCATACCCGAGTGTTGTCATACTTTAAGCATACTTGAGTATACTATTAGTGTGTTGAGTCATTCTCTTGAGCGTATTGCTGTGTTAATCTTTACTCTAAGCATGCTTTTTTGCATACTGGTTTGTTGGTTTTTTTGGTCAATACTCTTGAAAATTCTGGTGTTTATACTCTCATCATACTCTCGAGCATACTGGTGTTTTGAGTCTTACTATAATCATGCTTCCAGCATTCCCGTGCGTTGGTTTATACTCTAATCAATATATTGAGCATAGCATGTGTTGGGTTGTGCTCTAAGCCTACTCTTGAGAGTGTTGAGATGAGTCAGAAGAGACTGGTTTTGGTCATACTGAGTCTGCAGTTTGAATATATGTGGTGGGATATTCCTGCCATACTTGCACATTAGCATACGTGTTCTATTTGCTGTTTGAGATGCTATTTTCAATCTAGGTGTTGGATGATATAATGTTTAACCGTTTTCAAGTGTGGAAGTGCACTATGATTATGTTTTGGTCATGAATCTAATTTATTTTTTTTTGTGCAGCTGAGAAATCTGTTGTGGGCTACATCAAAACATGATGTTTACCTTATGCAAAATTACTCAGTAATGCATTGGTCATCTCTGCTACGCAAAGGCAAAGAGGTGCTGAATGTGGCTAAGCCAATTGTTCCCAGCCTGGTTAGTATGGCCAGAATTCAGATCAGCATATAACGTACACTTTGTTCAAAGGTGTCTGTTGAGTAAAACTCTTTCTTTTGGTGTATTGGCAGAATCGTCCTGGATTGCTTTCTCAGCAACTCTCGAGGGTGCAGATCAGCACTATGGCAGTTAAGGAGAATCTAATGGTGGCAGGTGGTTTTCAGGGGGAGCTTATTTGCAAGGTATGTATTTGGTTTGCCAGAGAACCTTAGCTGATTTTGATATTTTATTTGCAGTTTGACTCATGGTTCTTGTTCTTTTTCCTTCTTCAGTATTTAGATAAACCAGGGGTGGCATTCTGTACAAAATTAACTACTGATGATAATGCAATCACCAATGCAGTGGATGTGTACCGCAATCCTAGGTGAGAAACAATCACCTATTATATAGGAACTTTTGACTACTTTGATGACATTTTGAAAGGCAAACTGAAAACTTTCATATCTGCAGTGGTGCAATGAGAGTTATGGCTGCAAATAATGATGCTCAAATTAGAATTTTTGATGCTGAAACTTTTGCTAGTCTCAACCGCTTCTCATTTGACTGGTCTGTTAATGTAAGTGCTAGTGCTGCTTTTCACAATCTTTAGTTATCTATATTTTTCCCCTTCTTTTGCTCATATGTTTTTAATTATGGTTGTGTTATTTGCAGAATACCTCTGTGAGTCCAGATGGCAAGTTGCTTGCGGTCCTTGGAGATAGTGTGGAGTGCCTGATTGCCGATGCTCAGTCTGGCAAAGTATGTCAATGTTTGGCATTATTTATTTAGTGCATTTGGAGCTTTAGTTCTTTCTATCTGCTAACCATTTTGTAAATTCCGCCAGGTCACTAGCAGCCTTAAAGGGCATTTGGACTACTCATTTTCTTCAGCTTGGCACCCGGATGGACGCATTCTGGCTACTGGGAATCAGGACACCACATGCAGATTGTGGGACATACGAAACCTATCAGAGTCCCTTGCAGTGTTGAAGGGAAGAATGGGAGCAATCAGAGCTGTCAAGTTCACATCAGATGGTAGGTTTTTGGGTATGGCCGAGCCAGCTGATTTTGTCCATGTGTTTGATACGGAGTCTGGGTATGTTAATTGCCAAGAAATAGATCTTTTCGGAGAGATAGCTGGAATATCCTTCAGCCCAGACACTGAAGCTCTGTTCGTTGGGGTTGCTGATCGCACTTACGGAAGCTTATTAGAGTTCAACCGCAAGAGGTATCACCAATATTTGGACTCGATCTTGTAGAATATAAGCATTAAGGTCAATATTTGATCAGAGACCCGACTATTGTGTGAATATTTAGCACGGGATTGCATTGTTATGATTTTAGTAGTTTTAAAAGGGGCCTGGATAATTGGTTCTAGTTTATACCTTCCCCCAGGCGACTTGGCCTAGTAAGTTGTTTCTGTGAAAGTGATTTTTTTTACTAGCAGAAATGAATGAAAATTTTTGCCTTTGTAAAGTTGTTGACAATCGCGAGTGTACATTTACAAGACTTTCTAGTTTCATTAATCAAATTTATCAAGTTGTAATTGTTTCATTAATCAAATTTATGGTTTTGCTCGCTAGATGAGTATGTATCGGTTTAATTCTCATTTTCTTTAACTAATGTTTTTCCGTTGAGCAAAAGAAATCTGAGTTAAAATGCAAGAACAGGGATGCGCTTTATTATTAGGAAAATTTATTTTTTGAGAAAAAGTATTAGAATGGCTGCAAAATGTTAGGTTGGGGGTATCTGTCATTGTGCCGTGTTAAAACTGGATTCCAATATTTTGACCAAAGTTAATTACTAATGTTTTGCTGCCATATCCGTCACCTGGTGTTTGAGACTGAAAACAGTATCGAAAACGACCTATTTATTATCCCATTAATATAATTCCCAATACCGTGCAGTGGCGGTAAATCCTGGTTTGCCTTAAATTCAATTCAGTAGTTGACTTAATAATTTCATCTTCTATTTAGAAGAAAGGAAAGAAAGAAAATGGCAAACAATTACCATTTTCTTTCATATGTTTTATCGTCTGATTACAAATAATATAATAGCATAATAGTAATTTACTTACTTTTACAATTACACAAGAAGAAAAGTTTTGAAGTGTAGCAAGAAATTGAACCCAAATGGCAAAGGACAAAAGTTTAATCCCTTTGTGCTGGAAATTGACGCTGGTGACTCGACTGCTGTCGGCAAGTCGTAATTTGTTGACGAAATGTGTAGTCGGATTGGAAATGACATTTGTGAAGTGAAATTTATTTGTAATCTAATTAGTATTACAACCTTGGCCCTAATGTTTACACATATAGTAGCTTTATCATTGCACTATTCCCATTTCATATGTGAAGCGTTGTCCTTTGCCATGGGCTTATGTCCGTATTATTCATCCATTATCTTGATGTCCCTCTTGACCAAGTTTACAGTTCCACATTTCAACAACTGTTCTCCAAACATTAAATATTGACATCAATTGTTTTTAAGGCTAGAACATTCATGGCCACGCTTTTTCTTTTGTCCCTTTTCTCTATTTTGGTTCCCATTTCCTTCTTTTTCAACTATATGGTTTTTGGGTGTTTTATTAGCTGCTAAAATAAAATCTTATAATCAATGTTAATGTGGGTCATGGTCATTGCTTTTTCGTACAAAAAATTAAGTGATTGTTAATTTGTTTTAACTTCGTGCAGCAACCTTTCATAAGAATATCAATTCATGCTTATCAACTATAAGGGTATGTAATATGTATAGCTAGCTAATCAAATTACATGCCTTTTGGCTTAAGCAGCTGGTTTAGGTGTTGCTTTATTTACTGAAAAATCAAATTCCTAATCAGAACTAAAAGCCTAAAAACGAAAGCGTATGTGATGGAAAAAGCTTATCCCCACAAATGGCTTTTGAATGAGACAGCATGTAATCACTACTTTCCCATTCTTTCAATGCAATTTAATCAGCTTTTCACTCTTTTCTTTTGGCGAGCAACTTGACGTTAAGTGATAAGATTAAGATTAACTTTTATGGTACTATATTTTCTTAAGTCAGAAACATATTAGTGATATGATAAAGTGGAAAATGAATGGTTTTAATTACACTTAAAAAAAACAATAGTAGTATATATATGACTTCGGAGTCTAGCATTGCAACTTTCCCTTTAACTATACTAGTACTAGGTAGTAGGTGTTAATATTATTAGCTCAGGAACCCATGTTTAGTAGGCATTACCATCATCCATGGTTGCAAGTTGCAACTTGGAAGGGAAAGTCTTAATCAATTTTTCCTAATTTCTTGTGAAATCGAAAGTTTCATGGTTTATAATTATATATAACTAGTTAAACCACCTGCGCTGCACGTATGTTAATAATTGATAAATCATATATTCCACATATGCGTACTTTTCATTTTCATAAATTTTGATTAATTAATCATCAAAATTTGGTTATTTAATTTACAGAGATTTGAAATAATTAATTTCATTGAACGAACAAAAAAAAACTTAAATTATTATACAATTATGGTTATCCTCAATAATGAAGGAAAGTTATCAATTTTCTTATTTGAATTTACTAAAAAAACTACAGGGCTATTAAGAACGAAAGTTAAATATTAATCAATTAAGAAGGTTATCGATTTCTGATGCAAAAAAAATAGAATAAGAATAAGATTATCAATTTCCTCATCAAATGTTCATTAAAAAGCTATTTAAGTTATCAAAGATTTTTGAATGTTATCAATAAATTCAGTAATTAACCTTATACTGTTAGTAATTTTAGTAGCCTTTTATCAATAATGGCATTTGCCAATGCTCTTCTTTGAGGTTGTTAAAAAAGTTTTAAAGGTTATAAAAATTTTTATAGTATAAGGTAATTTAGTAACCTAACATCTTTAATAAATTTAGTAGCATTTTATCAATTTAATGAGGAGTATAATTTTCATATTTAAGATTAGTAAAAAAAGTTGCGAAGATTATAAAAAAAAAAAAGAAGAAGTTATAGTCCTATCAACAAATTCAGTAACCTTATGTTTTTATTACTTTTAATAATTTTCGTCAATTATAAATGTTATTAATCTTGTAATCTAAAATTACTAAAAAAATTATAAAAGGTATTAAAATAGCTATAATGCTCTCTACAAACCTAATTGCGCTCTTGGATGATTTTAGTAACTTTATATATATATATATATATAAGGTTATGAATCTTGTTACTTAAAACTATTTAAGATTATATCAAAATAACTATAATGTTCGCTTCAAATAAGTTTTGAATGCTACTACTATATTCTAACTTGTACAAAAAAAATCCCATTAAAATCACTTAATCCTAATTAATCCATAATGGTGAGGGAATAATAAATACTATTAAGGTTGTTTCCTTCCTCTTTTCATCTTATTTTCTTTCTCTTCTAAACCCTTTTTTGAAGAACTTTTCACCAATATTCATGATACGTAGGAAAATTTATTGGTTTAACAATTGAAACTTATCTAAAATTTCAAACTATGAAGCTCTTGAAATGGATGAGAATCAGCTTTTTATTTTTAATTGAATGCAGCAAGTATCGTTTTTGGAATATAGAAAGCTCGATTGTTCTTTCTTCTTCTATTTTTGGATTTCATATTCTTTTGCAAAATTAATTTGTTTTCACCTCAAATTAAATATTTCGAAATTTTTTAACATCAATTAAGGCAAAGTTGTAAAGAAACTTACAATATTTTTTTTTGATTTTATGTTACATCTATTGCATTTTATTATTATTTTTATGTTTAATTAGATAAATTTAGTTAGAATTAATTCAGTGTTGTTACATAGATAGTATTATTAATCAAATATCAAGTGACATGTTCTTTATTAGATGCATAAAAAAACGCTTTCGGACCAAGACTTATCGAGTGACATGTTTTTTTTATTAGATGCCTAAAAAAGACGTTTTTGGACCGAGGCATGATGCTATCAACAAATTTAACAACCTTAATTATATTCTTAATTGATATCTTACATCTTTAGTAAGTACTTAATACTGATTTTCTTACATAAGTAACCCAAAAAAAAATCCTTTAGAGGTTATTAAAAAGGCTACGATGCTATCAATAAAAATTAAGTAACCTTAAATCCTTAGTAACTTAAGTAATAAGATAGTTATCAATTCTCTTACCTAAAATTACTAAAAAAACCTGTATTAGTTATCCAAATTCCAAAAAGGTATTTTACAGTCTACTATTTTTAATAACCTTACATTATTAGTAATATTGGTCGCTGATTAATTTTCTTATCTAAGATTACTTAATTAAAATGTTATAAAAGTTATGAAAACATTATAGTACTATGTAGATTCAAATAATCTTACATCCTTATTATTTTAGTAACTTTTTATGATCAATAATGAAGGTTACCAATTTAATTACTTAAGTAACTACTAAAAAGACTAAAAAAAAGTTATTAAAATTGTATTTACCAATCCTTACATTCTTAATATTTTTTTTTGCCGAAAACATTATAGTACTATCTAGATTCAAGTCATCTTACATTCTTATTGAAGACCGGATCGGGGTTGGCATCTTGAGGCTGTAGTTACTGCCATCTCTTTTACTTTCTGGTACTTTTGTAGCCAAAAAAAGTCATCTTACATCCTTATTAATTTAGTAACATTTTATGATCAATAATGAAAGTTGCCAATTTAATTACTTGAGTAATCTACTAAAAAGCTATAAAAGTTTTTAAAATTGTATTTATCAATCCTTACATTCTTAATAACATTAGAAAACTTTCATCAATGGTGAAGATTTACCATTTTTTTCCTCAAAAAGTTCCAAAAAAAGCTATAATAATCATAAAAAAATGTATTGTACTATCAACTAATTTAATGACCTTACACTATAAAGATACGTACAGTACTGATTTTCTTATCTAAGATTAAATACTTAAAAGGTTATGGAAAACATTATAGTACTATCTAGATTGAAAGAACCTTACATCCTTATTAATTTTAGTAACCTTTTATCATCAATAAAGTGTTACAAATTTTATTACTTAAATTTACTAAAAATGCTATAAAATTTATTAAAATTGTATTTACCAATCCTTATTTTTTTAATAACATTAGTAAACTTTCATCAACGATGAATATTTGCCATTTTTTTCTCAAAAGTTACTGAAAAACCTATAATGATCACAAAAGAGATATAGTACTATCCACTAATTCAATAACCTTACATCTTTTGTGATTTTGGTTATCATATTTCTTATTACATTTTTTGTAATTTTGATTATCATATTTCTCCAAAATCTCACAATTCAACCAAACATACCTGGTCCTCTAAGTCTAATTTCCATATAAGGTTATAACTTATATCTAAACTTAATGCAACATAAGGAAGTATAAAATTAGGTGTACAAAATTGGTTCCTAGTTACTAATTCATATGTCCTTCCTTTTTTTTTTTGGTGATTAGGGAAATAATTTATATACTATATATGCGTATCTTTGGCAAGTTGAAGTAAAATTAAAATTGATATCTCGCTATAACTCTACCAAATTGATGAATGATCAATGTGATCTAAAATAACATAGCAAAAAGGTAATGATCTTATTTAAGGTTAAAAGAAAAACTATAATGATCATTAAAAAGGCATTATACTACTTTCAACTAATTTTTTTTAGATAACTTTCAACTAATTTAATAACCTTACATTCTTAGCAATTTTGGTTATCAAATTTCTCATTTATGCTTACTAATTAGAAAGCTAAACTATAGTATTATATCAAGAAATGTAGCAACCTTACATGCTTAATAATTTTATCGATGATGAATGTTATTAATTTTTAAGTCTAAGATTACTAACAAAGTTGTAGTGAATAAGATACAACACATTATTATTATATATAAAACTATACAAAAAAAAGTAGTTGAACATTAGTGGTTGATTTATTAAATTAAATTAGATCAATGTCAAACAAAATTTCAAAATTACAAAAGATATTAAAGATCCGATTTATATATCAATGGTGAATGTTATTAATTTTTTAAGTCTAAGATTACTAACAAAGTTGTAGTGAATAAGATACAACACATTACTATTATATATATAGAACTATACCAAAAAAAAAAAAATTAGTTGAACATTAGTGGTT